>OX578151.1:69755783-70028283 GCA_951213105.1 Amaurobius ferox | reverse complement strand
ATAAACACTTTTCAACTTTGTTGTAAAGTGTTAAAAAAAACCATCACTAGCATATCTGTTACAAATAAGTAACTATAGACTAAGGACTAAGGATAAAAATAGAAGATAACTTATCACTATAATGGAAAGGGGGTGAGGCGAAGATAAATATACAAAAATCATAATTAAAAGGATATATATATATATATATATATATATATATATATATATATATATATATATATATATATATATATATGACTTTTACTACATACGCAGTTCAATGTATAAGGAAAATGTGACGGAGTCGAAAATTCGAATTTGAGTTTTCGACGGAAAAGCACGTTTAAAGCATCCCTGACTCGAATCAAACTTTTGTAAGGTGATGTTTGTGTTGAGACCCAGACCGTCCGACCTACCGGAAAGGTGTAAAGTAACCGTTTGGACGGCCGGAGTGATATTTGTGTTGAAGACCCAGGCCGTTCGACTCGTCGGCAAGGACTCGAGCAGCTATTTGGGCGGCCGGGAGTGATGTTTGTGTGTAAAGGTTCAACACAAGCTGTTCCAACTATTTCGAACAATTTGGTTTTATTTACCATTTTTTAAATGCGCCACATCACCAAGTACAAAAGATATGTATGTCTTGATCTTGGAATTCATCCAGAGAAGAGGCTCTTTCGTTACAGAAATCTACTTTATAAAGCTGACAATCTTAGAACATATTTCCTTACATTGACCGGACTTTCCGTCGGCGTCCATCTAGCAAAAGATCTCAATGCAGTCTGCCGTAGTTTCACACAAGTTACATTTATGGTGGAGAAATTTCTGATGACGCTGTGGGAAACATGCTGTCCTCGCGTTTTCTATACATCCAAAATATAATGCGGATCCAGTTTCAGATGAGAAAGTTTATGTAGTGGTTAGGATTAGTAGCCAAATATGCTGTTGTAAAGGAAAAGATAAAGTACGGGCATTCTTTGTTAATATTAATAGCGTGGCATAAAATGTAATGTGGTTACAATAAGCGCGTAACATGAGATAGGGATTTGGAATAAGAATTATGAAAGAAAACTACGTTAATTGGGAAATCTTAAAATTTCTGTATTATATATATATATATATATATGTATGTGTGTGCGCGCGATGTAATTTCAAATAATTATCCATTTTATACTTTATTTTGTGCGATAAAGCTAAAATGAATATATATAAAGAAAGGAAACGAAAATAATAATAATTTGAGTCGATATTTTGTCGTTGTATTGATCCAGCAAATCCCATATAGTATGGTGGTTCAGAAGCACGCCCGAATATACAGATCTAAATAAGAAAAATCTGATGTGGGCAGCACATGACTTTCCCTGCAGACTTATATACACATTCACTTTATTTTAATTACATTTAATTCACTATTAATTCAATTTTCGTTCGTTCTCATTTGGTAACTGGACTCATTTTTAAAGGTGGCGTAGAGAAAAAACGAAAATATCTCGAGAACGGTTAGTCCTAGTGTTGTGGGGTTGGCCTTATTCTTTTCTTCGTTAAAAATTACGTATTAAACGAGCATTTAATGGATATATTTCAGCATACGCAGTTTTTTATTTTATATTTTGGCGATTTCTGCGGGCCATTTTGCAAAAAAGGGCAGGTTATTTTTTTCCAAATCATACCAAAATCTAATCAGCACCAGCTTGATCCACAAGCGACTTATCTACCAAATTTTGTGAAATTCTGTCCATTAGATTTTCAGCTAGTGTGGATACAAGCTTTTGCGGACCATTTCGCAAAAAAAAAGGCGGGTTCTTTTATCCCGATTCGTACCCAAAACTAATCAGCACCAGATTCGCCCACAAGTGACATACTTACCAAATTTTATGAAATTCGGTCAATTAGTTTTTTAGTTAGAGTGGATACAAAATCTGCACAGACAGACACACACACAGACGTCACGCTAAAAATAGTTTTTTCGTATTCTAGAGGTCTCGAAACGTGTAGATCCGTCGAAAACTCGAGTTGCGATTTTCGGCATGATTCCAATACTTTCCCTTTACATTACCATGTATTGCAGGGAAAGTAAAAATGGTGGTTAAATTGCATTAACGTATATGCCCGTTTTTCGTTGCTTATGCATTCTACAAAATGAGGCAAAGTGTAACGATGCAAATCCGAGAAGGAAAAAAAAGTACATATGTAACGACCTTCTGATCGATTTTTTAGTTTAAGATTTTGATAGAAAAGCACGCTTTTCGAAATATTTCAGACTGGCTCTCTTTTTAACACAGAGAAAGCTAAGTTTTTTTTTGTGTGTGTGTGTGTGTGTGTAACAGTGTATTACGTAAACTAGAACTAGATTATATATTTTTACAAATTTTATGATTAATGATTAGAACTTGAAATTTTACTTTCTCGTACGAATTAAATAGTGCTGTTTTCGCAAAAAATTTCGATTTCGAGAGTTTAATGCCAATATGTGTTTTAGGACCTCCTGAACACGTTTCGACTGAGTGATATCCATATGCCTCTCTGTCTGTAGTCGATTTGATTTCTTGTGTACACTACAGCTGGCACAGGTATCAATGGATTTTCACGGAACTTTATATTCGGCTTTGTGATCAAAAAATCTAGAACTTGATAAAGTTGTTTGAAATTCGAGTTAAAATTTCGAAATGTATTCGAAATTTTATATTTTCTTAACATGGCAGCATTGGACAAAATATGACATAATCATGCATAAAAAGGGTTATTCGTGCGCAGCGATCACGAAACTTAATAGTTTCAATCACTGTGACGAAAAATAGTTACAATATAATTTGTGTGTTCCTAACATCATTAGCCCCATCGGGGGGGAGGGGGCGTAAGTTATCGCTCAGGTAAGTACAACCGCTCAGGATGACCGTTTTCTGTGTCTGCAAGCACGACGCCATTGATCAATCACTGCACATCAGCTTGCTTCCGACCTTGCAGCGTCGGCAGGAAGAACGGTGTCTCGGCAAACTGTTTACAGGCGGCTACATGCAAGGCAGCTGTATGCAAGGCGACTAGTGATTTGCTTTCCACTGACACCCTCGCACAGAATGGGCCCTCTTAAACTGGGCTCGAGATCACCTCCACTGGAGTTGGACTCCATAACAATGTGGTACTGTGCTTGCTCTTCACCTCAAGGAATGCAATTTGGGGCGCCTAGCTAACCGGAAGGGTTTGCTTTAATATCCGATCAAATTAAAAGATTTAAGAAATCATAGAAAAGTGAAGTTAGCATGATAGGAATCCAATGGGATCTTAGCGATGCACGTAGGACATGATTAGGACAAGTCGCAATGAAGTCGTAACGTGTCGCATAATTTGGAATAAGAAGAAGAAAATTTCTCCTAAGAAATAAAGGAAAAATTTCGAATAGTGTGTCCCGTGGAACACTGCCTTGAGTCAAGAATTGCAGTCTGTCGAGGAATGGGGAGGAGCCTATGAAAGGTAAAAGGGATTCAGGCGTCACCTCCGAGTAAAGCTCTATATAGGAGCTATATATAAGGCTCTATATAGGAGCTATATATAAGGCTCTATATAGGAGCTATATATAAGGCTCTATATAGGAGCCTTACCTCCGAGAGCATCTGCTATCAGAGGTGACGTTTCAGAGCACTCCTATAGAGCACGGACACGAGTGTAAATAAACAACCTGCGTGGTAGAATGCCCAGAAACGTGAGGGCGAAAGAGCATTATTTTTAGCATAGCGTGTAATGGTAAACGGACGATGATGGCCAATAAAAATTAAGACAAAACCCATTAAACATCGAAATTTATCTTTGTGATGTAAGTTATTTAGAATACTTGAATAACAACATATATGTAAAGATTTCATTTGCTAAAGTGCACTTTAAGTGATTCTAAGTGAATGTACACTACTACTCATTTTTACTGTGGTCACTCACTAGCGTTCTAAAGATGTATACATTGACTAGCAAATTCTGCAATGCACATGCGAGCGTGAAAGGAAATATATATAACGATTTTTCTTTAAAAAAACTCATGTATATATTTTAATTAAAGTGAATATTTTATTTCCCGGTTAATTAAAAATATCTGTCAAACAAGATAAATTTAGTAAAATGACGATTGTAAATTTCTAAAGTAACCATTTTTAATACAGAAACAATGAACTGCTAAGCAAACGAGTATTTTGTTTTGGAAACGTCATGAAACGTAAGGGCAAAATTGTCCGCATGAAGTCACGTGCTCATGCTCTATAGGAAATGCTCTGAGGATATCAGGCAGGCCCTTTATTGCTAACATTTATTCTTTAGGCTGTTTGGCTAAATCGCAGATACTTTTATAAAATATTGAATTCCTTCAGATTTCCTGAGTCGGGGGAGGGCTAATTCAAGAACTTTTAATAAAAAATATCTTTGATGACTGTGCTCTTCACGGATGAGTCACGGTTTGATGTACGCCTGGAACTCTCTACTACGCCAGTAACATCTGCGAAATGTTCGTATGCAGAGGCGGTGGTTTCATGGTTTTGGCAGGGATTGTTGTCGGCGTCCGCACTGATCTCCACATCTTCCTTCGCAGCGCTGTGACTGCGGTGTTTTATAGAGATGACGTTCTTGCTGAATATGTTCGCCCATTTTTTGCGTTCAGGAGTCCTGATATGCCATTTTTATGGACGATAACGTGTGAGTTCACAGGTCTCGCACTGTCGGCCAGTACTTAGAATCGGAAACGCTGCTTCGTATGGTATGACCATCGAGATCACCCGATTTGAATCCCATCGAGCATGCATGGGACATGCTTGGAAGACGTTTAACTTCTCTCCATGACTCTCTCCGGAACCTTTACGAGATAACAGCATGTCTGCTCCGTTTAATGGGCGCAGATACCCCAAACCGCCATAGATGGTCTCTTGACATGAATCAACAATCTCGGGCATGTATTGACCTCCACTAATGAACTGTTTTTGCCGCCCAAAATCCCAAGTTTTTATTTATCTCTATTATTTAATTATTTATTGATAATTTTCTTTGCATTTACCCACGCTATAGTGTCTTTTGTTGTTGCTTAACTTTTGAACATGAGTGTATATTGAGAAAGTATTTTTTTTTATGCCGATTTGTGATACAAATGGATCTAAAAATATTGAATATAAATGAGAAAGTCGAGTGGAGATTCAAATCCCAGTTATGTATATTTAAAACACGCCTCTCCCTTTTCTGTGTTCCATTAGCATTCCGTTGCGAAACGTTTGTATGACATATTCTACAGTTCTATTCCTTCTAGCATAAGTGTTTCCCTGATAATACGATTTGATGGTGTTACACGTTTCCGGTAGCGTACACGGCAACGGCTGGGGCTTATTTCGCGCTTTTGGGAAGCTGACTGGACAGTTATGTGGATTATCGTCCTATTCTGCAGCTATTAATATCCGGTATATTTTGTCTATGTATCCTTTTAATAGAATAGTAACTGCCAATCTAGCAGCATGGATCGTTAGATTAATGCCCATTTATCCTGCGGGAACAATACGTTTATAATCCTGGTTTTATCCAAATGTGCAATTTACACCATTCGAGTGTGCTCTTCGGCAATTATTTTGCTTTCCCTACAATGTACGTAGAACTTAAACAAAACTGACAGTACACGTTAGTTATCTTACATAATAAGAGAAGATGTTTGTTTTTCTGAATGCCTGTGTATGTCCCTTTCCTGTCACGGAAAGTCGTACCGTCGGACAGCGGCGAAATTTGGTACAGCGATTCTTCACGTCCTCGAACGATACACTTCAGCGAGATTTTTTTTTTTTTTTAAATTCGAACTAGCTTAAAAGTTGCGAACTTTTAAAATTGAAAATCGCCATTTCATTTCATCAAATGAAATCAAATCTAATTCACTCATTTCTGACGACATAAGGGATTTCATCTTATTATTTTTTCTTAAATTTGGTATTATAGTATTATTATATTGTCAGTATTGTACAGGGTTGCCGGATTTTAGCCAGACCAAAAAAAGCCGGCCGGCTTTTTTTGGTTTTAACCGCTTAAAAAAAGCCGGCTTTTATTTTAAAAAACCGGCTTCTATTTAAAAAAGGTGGTTTACAGCCAATTCACATTAAATTTGCATTACTTTATCTTTGATGCACTCCTAAATGTTTTTAACTAAAATGTTTATAAACTTCTATTAAATATTACCAAGTACACAAGATTTTATGACCACTAGAAAAATACAATGAAGGTAATATGTCTAAAAGAAAAAATATATATACAGTGAGGAGAATGCATTAAATTAGACACCAAGATGGTGTTTTGAAAGCCTCTGTTACATAATGCACAGCTCTACATTACATATACTAGATATTTTAAAGACTATAATTAATTAAACAGACAAATCACCAGGCATCAAAAAGGGAAAAAAATCAATTTTACTTCAAAAAGTAGTGATAAATAGTATTTTTTATTAAATGACTTTATGCATGATTTTAAATATTTATGAGTAAAAATAAGACTCTTACATATCAATAAAGTCCTTAAAATTAGTTAACTAGTAAAATATATTACTAAGCAACTATTGTCCTAAACTAAAATATTTCATTATTTAAAGCAATAACATTTTTTAAAAAAAATGTGTTAAAGGCCAATGTAAACCAAGTAAAGCAGTTGGTATACCTTTTTAAAGTTTAGCTGGCTTTTTTGCAACCAACAAATCACTAGCAGATATTCCAATATTAATGTTTTCATTATTGAGAAATAAAGTTATTTATTAAATTCTAACCCAATAAAAAATGCCTTTAAAATTAGTTAAAGAACACTTAAAAATGTGTAATTTAAAATTAAAATCCTTCAACGCTTTTTTACAAAGAAAAAAGCCAATTTGGGCCAAAAAAAGCCGGTTAAAACCAATAAAAGCCACCGGCGTGGCTTTTATTAATTTTAGCCGGCTTTTTTGCAACCCTGGTATTGTATTAAAATTTGACTTAATTGCACACAATCTTTTTTTTGTGTGTGTTTGCGTGTCGTGCTACAAACGATCGGATCGGGCGTTTACTTAAGGCGTATCAAAGGTACTTATTTAGAGCTTTGTATAGTATTGGCATAGTCGCGCATGGAAAAACTGAGCGCAGTAATGAAGTTCAAAACCGGCCATTTGAAAATTGAGGGGTGTTATTTTTATATATATTAGTTAAGTAAAGGGCGCTTATTTAGGACCTGGGCGACTTCAAGTAATTGGTTCTAGTAAAAAAAAAAAAATAAATAAATGAATTTAAGTAAAACACATTTAACATCAGGTGTTTCTAATATTTATACCCATAACCAGAACTCGTTCAAATTTAACGTTTAATTAAATTTTACGTCTTGGGGCATAATTGAAATGAACAAGTAGTTATGTTCATTTATTTACCAGAAGTGATATCTTCCTTGTATTGAACTGCCTAAAATAATTACAATAAATATATAAGTATATTCAATGAATAATTATTAACATTTTTGTGTAGACTCTTCTACACTAATACTAAATTATATCTTCTATAACTAATACTGAGAACTTCTATTATATATATATATATATATATATATATATATATATATATATATATATATATATATATATATATATATATTTACTGTTGGTCGCAATTTGCTGACGCAGAGTATTGAGTTCGTCGAGGTATTATTATAATACCTCGTTGATTTAAATATTATTTAAAGTTGTGATTTTTAATAGTTTTTTCAAAAATCCATTCGAAAATTGAGACATTGATTGCGTTTAAAATCAATAGGGTCCCAGTATTCACTGATTGTAATGGTAATAATCCTGTCAAATTATTTTCGGAACATTTCATTAGTTCGTGAAATATCGCTCATATATATATCATATGATATATATAAATATAACCTATAATATATCATGTGGTTTATATAAATAATCATTTCATACGTAATTTAAGGAAGTATTTTATTTTTTCGTCTAGATCAATTATTTGTTTTTACAAAACTCTTATAGTTTTCAAGAAATTGTCTTGTTGAAAAAGACTAATTTTCCATTTTTAACACTTTCCAATATAGTTGTAAAATATTTATGACTTTGTTCATTCATTCATTCTGTCTGTTCGCACAATAACTGCCGTAAAAATGACTTTATCAAAATGAAATTTTAGTATGTTGTTGAGACGGTCTGTGGAACATATGGGAATCTAAAAGAATAATATCACCCAATTAGTTTTGGATTGAAGCCGGGTTGAAAAAATGAAATACATTGAACCCTATGGGGTAGAATGTAAACAAATCAAGCTGTAAGATGAGTTATATAGGAATTGCTGAATGTTTTAACGCAAAATTATTTAGCTCTGGAGTCTGGAATATAAGTGATATGAATGAAATATTCATTGATTTTACATAGCGAAGCAGACGATTTTATACCATTTCCTTTTTTGATGAAGTTTCATATTTCCAAGTAAAATAAATTATTGTAGTACTGAATATCAGCGCTGAATGTATCACATTTTAGAGATATTTAAATAAAATTGCATTTCAGTGGGAAAGTGTTTCATAATCAATGTTTTATGCATGAATAATCTTTCTTGCTCAAGTTTGTAATGCTTATGTCTCGAAAACTGAAAGCACTAGTTATGAACTGTAAGAAGAATTTGCAGTCCTTTAAAACCCTAAAAGGATATATACAGTGGAGCTCACTTATAGGGAGCTCGGATAATACATTTGATAACTACGCTGATAATACGTCTGATATTCAGAAACCGAAATTGATGTAAAAAGAATGAGGATACATCAAAGATTGCCGAGGAAAGCTTCCAAAATTTGCTTGATTGTTTCGAGACCCACAACGTTAACACTGCAGTGGCTTTTTAGATGCAGTGGCTTATAGGGAGCTCGCATAATACATTTGATAACTGCAGTGGCTTATAGGGAGCTCGGATAATACATTTGATAACTACGCTGATAATAGTCTGATATTCAGAAACCGAAATTGATGTAAAAAGAATGAGGATAACATCAAAGATTGCCGAGGAAAGCTTCCAAAATTTGTTTGATTGTTTCGAGGCCCGCAACGTTAACACTGCAGTGGCTTTTTAGATGCAATAGAAAAAGTGCTATGCAAATGTGTTCTAAATCCATATGTTCAAAAGAAAGTTACGAATTTTGTTGTCAACGTAAATAAAATAGCAATACATTTCAACCCTACTGTAATGAATTTATGTAACGGGACGGCTTATTGGACACCTGAATAAAATGAGAGTTTTATAAATTTCAACATTTCGCAGTGATCCCTTTCATCTTAATTGTTTTGAAATTTGCAAGATATTTCATGACAGGGAAAGCAGATTTAAAAAATACCGTTTCTGCTTATACATAATTGTATTGCAATAAGTGATATTTAACTGTGAATTCTTGACTGGATTTATACAGAACACTGCTGAGTTTTATAGCTTATCTGGAATTTTAATTCTGTAAAAATTTGACATTCTTGTAATAATACTGTTCTTATATAACTCTTGCATATATACAAGTACTATGATTATTATACTTTTCAAGAATGAAAGTAATTCATTTTAATTATTTATTCTTAATTATCACTTTCAATTTTATTATTTGAGTTTTCTATGCTTGTTAAAGAGGATAGTGATACATGTCAGGGAATTTTTGAAGATATTAACTGGAAATCAGGAAATTTTTTATCTGTAGCCACCCTGGGATTCCACTGTAGTTGGAATTTTGGTTGTGTTCATGGTTTTCGCAATAGAATGGATATAAGCGCGATATTTTAATATTTTGAATATTTTATATCAATGTTATGAATTTTACAGGTATGAATTTTAATACAGATATGAATTTTAATATTTTATATTAATTTTGAAAAGGTGTTTTTATTTTTGATATTTTAATATTTTGAATTTTTTTTACAAAAGTCTAAAGAAGACAACCCACCCACAAAGAAAGGTGATATTCGCGCAAAATTATTTCATGTCCATCGCCACTGCCGATTTTTATTCATTAAAATCTCGAATTAAAAAAAGTTTAGGAAACTATACAAATATATATTGATTGAAGTTAAATTTTTATGTTTATTCACTTAATCATCCCCTTTAATGGTTCCGAAAACGTGCCGTTGCCATCACCCTTCGCTGGGAAATGATTCCGAGTTTCAAAACTCTCAGTTTTAAGAACCGCCATAAAAGTCTTTCAGCGAACAAACATTATAACTGGCCCACTTTCTCCTTATTGGGGTTAACGCTCACAGCTGGAAAGTGATCGGATTTGATTTGGGAAAAAGTCGACATTCTCCAAAGTTCGATAAAATTGTTCTTAGTGTCGGATCTGCCACGAAGCGGATGAAGTGGCCGCTTTTCAACGGGCCCCATTTTTGAGCTAACCAATTTCCCGTTTAACGAATTTTAAAAATTTAAGGGGTGCAGTGAATCAACGACCAAATATAAAATCTGATGTAGGCATCACATGATTTTTCCTACTAATGTAATGATTTTACTTATTTCAAAAGCGAAGTTATGGTGTACAAGATTCACGGTACAATGTGTTTGGCATTGAGTTAACACCACGTAAATCAAAATTGGGCGCTTTTGGCGACCGATTAATAAAAATAACTTAGTCATTCATTACAGGAGTCGTGCTGCCGATCGCCGTTGTCGTATATTGCGAAAGAAAATTCAATTTGGCGGTTGAAAAAAAAAGTATTTGGCTAAAATGTTTGCGATTATGAATTCTGTCAATGTCAAAATCAAGCATCGTGATATACTAATCGTAATGTGAACTACTGTACTATTTGTCTTTTTCAAAACAACGATCCTCGGAATTTGAGAATTTTTTATAAATCAAAACAAATTTTTCAAATGGAACGTAAAAATAAGATTTGGCAAAACAAAATTTCATTTGGAGAATAGGTTAGCGAAAGGAATCAAAAATGCAGAACAACCCCCTGCATTATATTACTCGTGTGCAGAATCATTGTCAAAATGCAATTAACATTCAAATCATATCTCGTGAAATAAATAATTTTTAGCGAATTCTTGGGCGTCAAAATATAGAAATATTTTCTCACATGAATGGAACGAACTAGATCCACAGGGCGATGTTAACTGATATGTTGCATAATATCGCATATGGAAAGTGAACATATTGGGCAATACGTTCAACTTTTTCAACACTTTACAACATAGTTGAAAAGTATTTATGACTGTGTTCATTCTGTCTGTCTGTTCGCACGATAACTGCCTTAAAAAATGACTTTATCAAAATAAAATTTTAGTATGTTGTTGAGACGGTCTGTGGGACATATAGGAATGTAAATGCATAATATTACCCAATTAGCTTTGGATTGAACCCGGGTTGAAAAAATAATAAAATACATTGAACCCTATGGGACCTAATTTTTCAAACATTTTTTAAGCGAATTTAAAATTCACAAGTTGCTTCGATTATTGCGGGGTTCACTGTTTTACATTATAGAGTCAAAATCAACTGGTAGGTTAATATTAAGCGTTAACTTGTATTAACTTTCAGATTTTATTTTTCGATTAATTAACAGCATTGCTGCTAGTTAATGCTTATATTAAAACTCTGTAATTATTATACAGGGTGTCCAGTGCTATCGGTGCCCAGTGGCTATTTCCTCAACCGTTAGTCACAGAGATATACTTCCAATTGCAAATATGTTTTAAATTTTAAAATCTATTATCTTAGAAACAGTTTAAATCAATAAATACATTTCTGAAAGAAATGCGAAATATAAATTTTTATACGGTCCCCCGGTCCTACTAATTATATTTAGGAAAATCTTCCTTTTACGACCAAAATTTACCGAGTTATGAAGCATTAAACTTTATGACTTAAGTTGCTTTTTCACGCATAAAAATGTCCTGTTTCATGCAACCAACCAATCAGGGACCGTATTAACCATTTCTCAGCACGAAAAGTGCTCCAACAGCTCTGAGTCGGTCAGTTTTGGTCGTGAAAGGATGATTTTCTTATTTTATTTTGCATAAAATTGTATGAGGATGATTTTCCTAAATATAATTAGTAGGACCGGGGAACTGTATAAAAAATTTATATTTCGTATTTCTTTCAGAAATGCATTTATTGATTTAAACGGTTTCTAAGATAATAGATTTTTAAATTTAAAACATTTTTGCAATTGGAAGTGTATCTCTGTGACTAACGGTTGGGGCCATTGGGCACCGATAGCACCCTGTATAATATAATATTGATCTGTAGTAACTATATGGATTTCTCTAATCAACTCTTAGCTTACAAATATAAATATGCCATTATTTGTTAATAATTTATATGGATTAAAATATATATTAGTAACTATTTAACTATTATGGTTGATAAATGCTAATGATTAACTGTGTTTTGGGTGAGCCCCTCCTTCGAGACTGTTAAGCCCCCCCTTGAATTTCGTCTTTGTCTACGGCCCTGTAAATCGTTCGAGTGCAGTCGCTCTCATAATATATGTAAAACAGGAATATTGATTGATGTATTGAAAAAAAAAATCAAAATTCGTATTTTGAACAAACAAAAAATATATTTTCCCTGTTAAGAGAGAGAGAAATGATGACATTTTTCTCTGCCTCCAACACAAAACAGGCCACCTTTAATTTTCCTTTCAAGAAATGGGGGGGGGGGGGGGGGGAAATTCGGAACATTTTCCTTCTATCGTTTCGAGTTCATCGATTTTATGTCTGGTATGATTTCAGCAATTCGCTTCCTTTCCCTACGTTCTGGACGTTTTTCCTCTCTTTTGAAAGCTAAGTAATTTTAGTATTTTTCTTACAATGCAATAAAGTAATGGTTCTCAAACTTTGCCATCGTGGCCCACTGTACAAGGTTTTTACGCGTCAGGGAAAACCTGGAATTCTCAAGGAGTTTAAATTCAGCCCAAAATTTCAGGGAAAATTGTTTCATTGAAAACCTAGAAAGAAAGAAAAAATAATTATTTTACCTTTTAGTAATTGTAACAAAGTTTTGATTTGCAAAATTTGATTTCATGTTTTATGATCAAATTGGCTACATTTTTTCTGTGTTACTCAATTGAATTTATTTTAATAGAATCATTATACATGCTGCAAAATATCGTGATTCAGATTGTGGAAATTTGCAAAAATTCTTCTGGAACACTCAGGGAATTTCATTGCCAAGTTTGAGTATGAACCTTGCTTTAGCAGAGCAATAAATCCCCATGACTCTCCTTCTTTACAGTACAAGTTCATATCGAGGCCCATTTACATCAATCTCTGAAATTTTTTCCATAAAATATTTGGAATGCGAGTCTTCTCGACTTTCAAGAAATATCTTTTTTAGATTTCGTACTTAAGTTATTCTTTTAAAATATTTCCTAGAAATTTAAAAGTTTCTTTTTCAAAATGGCAACAATTCAGTGACGCCGATAGATACATTCGGCTTATCTGTGTTAAACTATTTTAATGCTATAAACATCTATATTGTAGTTACTTGGATTTCCAAAACGATCATCTGCTTTTATTTAAATTTTCAAGTTTCATATACATATTTAAATAGCTGAGTCAGATTGACTAACGGACACTTCTTTAGCCCAAACTACTGAAGGTAGTATAATTAGAAACTATGATTGCCTAAAATTGGAAAGAAGCGTGGTTAATAAAATATAGGCCCAGAGGGACAGTAAAACATTTAATTTTATTGATTAGAGTAATTGGGGATGCTAAACGTGTTTAAAATCGACATTACGTTCTCAATAATAACTGGAAATTCTTGCAACCACGAGAAAGGAAAAGGTACCTTTAGCGATGGAACTAAAATGAAAGAAATAAGTGGCATAATCTAAAAATTTTCGCGAGATGGAAGAGATTCTTAGAAGCAGTGCTTGTAATCATAAAATAATTGTACATTTAAAAAATCAAAATTTGCTATATACATCCTAATTAGTGGCGAAACAGCTGTTTTCTGCCCTGACATACATGTCCTGACACCATCTGTGATTTTCCCGAACGTTTGCTTCGTTTCCGTGAAATAAATTTAAATTACAAAAGTGGAGAAAATGGGCCGAATTTCGCCTTTAAACTAATTCGAATTTTAAAAAAATTCTCACCGAGGTACATCGTCATATTGTCTGAGATACCTCTGGGCCGAATTTCTTGCTGTCTGTAGCTAGGTTTCTACACTACGCCGCCCATCGATGAATAGATAAACAAAAATGCATCTTCTTTTATTATTATAGATGCTTCAAATTGGATGTGAAAGCATATTCAGTAACGGGCGAAAAAATATCCAAAAATCCTATGCTTTGCAGTAAAATTGAGAAAGTTACGAATTTATTCAACGGGGAATTGTTTTCCATTTTATTTTATTACTTTCTTGTGGAAGGCAGCCGATATTTTCATTGAACTTCTTTTAATTCCATTCTACCTCGTGGCAATGTGCTACGGGGGCGCAGTGGCAGTCAATAGTATTGAGAAGGAAATTATATATATATTTTATTACTTTCCTTATATACAATAATGTATAAGGAAAGTATTGTGACGGGGTCGAAAATTCGAATTCGAGTTTTCGACGGGAGAGCACGTTTCACGCATCCCTGATCACGAATCGAACATTTTTGAGGTGATGTGTGTGTGTGAAAGTATGTGTGTGTGTGTGTGTGTGTATGTGTCAGTGAGCCTGTGGAGACGATAACTGACGAACGAATGGACCGATTCGAACGAAATTTGTTGCAAAAATTACAATCCATGAATACTGGAAGCCTATTGTTTTTATACGCAATCGAATGTTCAGAACCCCCCTAAATTTTCGAGTGAAATTTTGAAAAAAAATCAAAACCTCTAATAAAGTTACGCAAATAAACATTTCTTATGTAATTTTTCATTTGAAAACGATGAACATAAATTTTAGAACGCTAACATGAACCGTTCTCGAGATATTGTATATTTTTCAAAAAATTATATAAAATAAAAAAAAAATATTTCCTATTGAGAAACATGTTCACTTTTCATATGTAATATTCTGCGATAAATTTGGTGACATCATTCTCGTGGATCTTAGCTCGTTCCATTGATGAAAAAAGATACTTTGAGTAATACTTTTGTATTTGAACGCCAATAGTCATTTATCTGCTATAAGAATAAATTATTTCTCCATCCATAACGCTTGGCGAGATTTTGGCGACGAATTTGGCGGAGTGTCGCCAACTTGGCAACTATGTTACCAAATCAAAGAAAATCTCGCCAAATGGATAAAAATGACGATAAATCAATGAAAATATGGACTATTTGACGAAAATTCAATATCTTGGAAAAAATATAAGCATCTACTATAAGAATAACCTATTTTGTTTTTACTGTAAAAGTAGTAAATACATTGCATTATATAAGGAAAGTCATATGCTGGCCACATCAGATTTTCTTTTTATTATGTTAAGAGTTTGAAAGCGAAAGGAAGAAGTGGTTATTTTCGGTTCTACTATTGTTATACATGACTGTTAAAAAAGTGACTGCTGACTGTGGCCACTGTAGCTAGTTGCATAAAATTAGCACAGAACATAAATTTAATAAAAAACTAACATATATTTTCATGCAGTTTGTTAATTTACATCCATATAAATCGATCGGTGTATTTAAGGCTAAATTTACTCGTTGGAATGTTTGCAGCATCATATTTTAAGCAGTTAACATACTTCTCGTCACTTTGCTCTCAAACGTAATGACCCCAATTAATAACGCCATTTTTCTGCTTTCTAATTGGATTATCCCTTCGCGCAATTAAGTTTATTTTAGAACGGCGGAGCTGAGAGGATTTAAGCGGGGAAATTGCTACTTTAATTGCAAAACTTCAGTTCTCTTGACGTTTCCAAATTCTTCCGACGCAGGATGATAGCAACTAAGCACAAAGCATATTAAAATGAATTAAATTCTTCAATAGAAATAGAGTCATATATACAAGACTGCTTTAATTACATATTTCAGACAGTTTTTTTTTCTTTTTTTTTTGTAATGCGGAATTATTTCAAAAATTGAAACGTGTTCACTTTTAATATGTACGTAAGTAAAAAAAAAAAAAAAAAAAATCGGCAGTGACTCCAGTTTGATGAAGCCGAAATAGGTTTGCGTGAATAACTTATTTCTTTAGTGTGTGGTTTCTTCTTTCTTCGACCCAGACTGACCGTCCGACCTACCTGAAGGTTTAAAGCCCCTATACGACAGTAATTTGGGACAACAAACCGTTCGCAAAAAGCTTTCCCATTTGCTGCTTGGAGTGACGTCACTTTCGTTCTGTGCTGTGTGGAGTGACGTCACTTTCGTTCTGTGCTGCGTGGTAAGGCTCCTCTAGAGGAGCTCTACTGCGTGGAGTGACGTCACAAACGTCCCATAACTTTTCTGCCATCATGCATGTATTGTAAAAGTGGATTTTTATTATCATAGTACAAATGTTGTTGAGATTGAGACCCAGACCGTCCGACCTACCTGAAAGGTGTAAAGTAACTGTTTGGACGGCCGGGAAGTGTCACTCAATTTAGATCGGAACCCAGTGGGGAGGCGTCTACAGGGACCGTGTACCCTCCTTCCCGTACCACCAACCTCTTGGAAGGACGTACGGACCCACGTGTTTAACGTAATCGTACTCCACGTGAACACGGCGACAGTTAGTTTGGACAGACGAGGGAATCGAACTTGAGTCTTCCGCCCCGGGTGTGTGGTTTGTTTGTTTTGTATAGATATTTTCAGAACAATTTAAAATATTTAAATACATTGTCAAGTATGGTATCAGTCGAAAGATTTTTTTTCAAGCCCTTTAAAGGCACGCTATGGTTGTAATCATTTGGACCCACGTTACCGATTTTTCAAAAAATTTCTTGTAAAATTGAGGAGGGGGGGGGGGGGATAAATTCTGGTGGGAGAAAGTCGATTAGAGCCATACTCCAATTATTTATTTATTATTTTTTTTCGGACTATAATAATTTTTTCCCCCCAGTGTAATTAGCTGTTTAAACTTACAATTTTTATTCTTTTTAATATAGCATTATTCTAAGTAAACATAAAAGTTAAGTCATGGGTTTATAACATAATATTTATTTCCTATCTTTAACTTTAAATTCCCACTATTTGCTTAAACATTTTTGCAGAGTTAACGTAGTAGTTAAGCTCATTTTCTTAATCTCCAGTAAGTGTCAGTATTTACATTGTGCACCAAACTAACTCTTTCCCTTACAAATAACATGCTCTAAAATACTTTGGCTGTCGGGAGAACTATAGAGTGTTGTTCTGAAATTAATTGTCGTTGTCACGGTATAAAAATTGTGGTTGCTGTTTGGAAAGTAATGTTGTAATTGTGAACTTGGGATTAAAAGGAGCTCTTTTATGTTCTCTTTTCGTGCAATAAATTTAACACCGAGTGTGAATTATGAATTTCGAGTGTTTTGAAAGGGAGGTACTTGAAAATGTCGCTGGGGAATTCTTCGTTGAATTTAGTGGAACTCGTAAATTTTAAACAGTTTCTGTGCGCTTTGAGATATATCGCAATTTAAATACTTAGGCGTTTTATGAAATTTCTTTGTTTGGTATTTTTACTTTCCCTAAGTACATAATACCGTAGATGTCCTAAAGATAGATGGAGTTTTCCTATCTTTCGCAATACTAGAAATCCGTAACTCTCACTTTGACCTCGTGGTTTCGACGAGAACGTGCCAAAACTCTTCTGATTAGCTTCTTTTTCTTAACATTCTGCTTGTCAACTGTTCATTACTTTATGTCCTCGTCTTCTTTTCCTACGGCGCAAAAATTGTGCGCTGCTGAAGTTGGCTCTAACTTCCCAGAGAATTATCGGATTGAGCTGAAATTTTGCAAACCTGTTCAGTATCGAGTCCCCTACAGAACCCCACCATCGGTTTCCCATTCGGGACCATCCGAAAAAAAGTGCCTACTGTTTAGACCCAACTCACATAAGAAACATCTTTGGACCGTTTCTCAGGCATCTGTTATCCATCTATTTACTAGGATATCTACGCATAGTACAAGGTATAGGCAAAAGCTGGCCCGGTGGCTGAGATGTCTAAGGCAATCGTTTCCTTGTTCTCTCTCGACTGCCGGATTGTGGGTTCGAGTCCCACCTGTGGACATGGAATGGATGTTGTGGTGTTAATGGCATAGTGTGTTCCGCCCCCTCTGGTGCACCGGAGCAACATCATGTGACTGCAAAATGGTTCCCGATCCAGCCGCTAAAAATGGACGAATAATGATTGGATGATCCAGTGCCCGGCCATTGCAAAAATGTATATGGAAAATTTTGCGACGGGGCCGAAAATACGAAATCGAATTTTCAACAATTCGAATTAGTTTAAATAAGTAGTGAACTTTAAAGCGGAAAATCGTCATTTCGTTGCATCAAATCTGTCCATTCGTTGTTCTCTCTCTCTCTCTCTCTTTTTTTTTTTTTTTTGATAAATTGGTATTATATTATCATTATCAGTATTGTGCATAAATTGGACTTGAATTGGGCGAAAACTAGCTGAGGAAGCAATAAATTTTACTTCGGGGGGTAAATAAGGAGCCTTTTTACAACCTATTTTCATTTATTTGTGTCGCAGAAATGGTTTTACTCCAAAACTAACTAATGTCAAATATTTGGAAAATTGAGTGGTGTTATCTGTATCCGTAGCAGACAACTTTCAGAACTCGGACGACGGCGAGTTATTCGTTTTAGTTTATTATAAGAAAACGAATGTCGTTGTTAGTTTTACTGTTTTATTTTATGTTGTTAATAACATTTTTTTTAATAATAATTTTTATACAAGAAAAACTATTTCTCTCTTTTTCTTCCGATGTTCAATTGACTTAAAAATTTGCATACTTACGTATTCTTGGTGACACTACAATCCTCTATCAAATTTGAGTTGCTCCCCCCCCCCCCCCCCCCCCCTCTCGGATTTTTTGTCCTTAACTCAAATATTTTGACACAGCATTCTTTTTTGTATATTTTGAAATAAAAACATGTTTTATTAAACTTTTTTTTTTTTAATATATTTTTTACAAATGCTGTGAGAAGGTAAATATATGGCATATTACCATTTTCGTACTTTGTGCTTTGCTTTATCTGTTCATATTCTTAAATTCGCAAAGGTTTTATTTAATACGTTGAATAAATCCAAAGGACCTTTGTTTTTTCTGCCGCAAAATCATTCGTGTTTGTGTAACTAGAATATCTGCCTTAGCTAATAAAATAAATAGAAACGGCCGTGCTTCGCGGTCAAAACTAAGCCGGGATCGTCTGCTAATCCTGTAGATGGTGTACACTACAGATAAATAAAGAATATGGATTTTCGATGCGGTAGTTTGTTATTCATCACGTTGCTTTTTCTAGATGGATAATATTTGTTTCGTGGTAGTGTGGGATGCAATTTCGGGCAAATTGTATTGTGATTCGTGACTAGAGTTGGTCGATGTTTGAACTTTCTGCATCACAATATATCGTCAGCCAACCTTGTCACGATATATCGAGATTTTAGTCAGGCATTTTGTACACTGTAAAACCTGGATTCCTCCTAACAAAACCACCTGACAAAAAAACGTAACTACTATAAACTACTTTACCCCCCCCCCCCCCCCACACGCACACACACACATTGATGGTACAATTATTGTTTCTCCATAATGTGAATTAATCACAGTTTCCAACTCTCCCTTTTCGAGATACGCTTGTGATGCAACTGCCTAACAAAACATTACTACTATGCGGCATTCAAACATACGTAATTATTGCACAAACGAAACAAAATTTATTACCTATTATACACGTATTACCTGCAAATGTATTTACAAACCGCAATTGCTATAAATTTATTTAGGATGGTTTCTCTGTTTGTTTGGGCAAAATCTTGAAATCCATTTTTGACCCACTTCTACCGAGTCGATTTTCTTAAAATGTTACTCACATGTACGTATTTGCTTTGACAATACAATATTCATCAAATTTCAGTTGATCCCCCCTCCCCCCCCCCCTACCTCATCCTCCCGGATTCATATCCAGAATGGCCAGCAAAAACTTCATTGTTGTAAGATAGTTAAAAAGAAAGAGTCCTATATTCAGTCATCAATATATATATATATATAGATAGAATGTCATATAACAGAATCTACCATAGTACAAATAGTACAAAAACAGTTATCTAGACCAATAAGCGCAATGCAGCTTGACTTCATGTCCAATCTTTCAATTTTTACTATTATATATATATATATATATATATATATATATTACTATTCCTTGCCATTGATGTTTTTTGTTTGTCTTCAGCTTGATGACTAGAGGTTTGCATTTTATTTTCCACTTGATTGATGATTCTCTGATACTTTTATTTGTAAGGCATTTTTTAATGTTGGGGTTTTTTTTTAGTTGAAACTTCTCTCTATTCTTTCATTGGATTTTCAAACTTTTATTATATATATATATGTATATATATATATATACTGCTCATAACGAGTTATGGATTGATGTTTTATATAAAGAACCTCTAAACTTGCTATAAAAAATGTTTGATTTGATATCTGATGAAAATTGATTACAAAATTCAAAAGACCAAAAAGTATGACATAAAATATGTATAAACAGTTGCACTGTTTTAGTAAAATGCACTTAAAAGTAAAAAGTAATGTTTAGCTATCCTAATAAAATCATGGAGTATATGAACTGTAGTAACGATAAACGAATTGTAGTTGGACATTACAGAATTTTAAGGAACAATATAGATAACATAGAAATTACATAAGAATGATTACATTCAGTTCATTTAAATTTCTTTTAGACAATTTTGATTTAAAAATCCTCCATTCTTATAAAAGTGATAACATAAAAATGGCATATATAAGAATAACTGATTTTTATATTAAAATTGTCAAAGAGGAATTTAAATGAACTCACTGTAATTATTCGTATATGTGTCATTTCTATGTTATCATATTTCTATGTTATCACTTCTATTGTTCCTTAAAATTCTGTTAATGTACAGATGCGATTCTTTTATGGACGCTCCATAATTTTACTTTTAGTTGCATATGACCAAGAATGTTGTGATAGTTAAAAATTATTTTTTATTTTATTTTACTGAAACCGTATAACTTAAAACATTTTTTTATATATATTTTATTAATGCACTAGCTCCACAGTTTGTTGCTCTGCAAGTTTTTAAAAAATAACTGATTTTCAAAAACAGACAGTCACCAGTACATGTGTGGTAGCCAACCGATATGATGGTATGTTACGGCCAACTATAAAATCAAAGATTGCTCAAATCGGACTAATATAGTAAAAATGTAAAATATATAGCCCGACCTACCCAAATGCTGCACTTTAGTACATGTACAGTGTGGGGGCAAATAATATACATTCAAGATTTCTTAAGTTGGATCAATAGAACCGAAAATATCAAATCTTAAAACTTAAAATGTATATTTTTGTCAAATCACAAAATTAGAGAAATTTTATGAAACAATAATTTATCTTTACTATATACAGATATAATACTTTTTTTTTTATCCATATAATTTGAAAAGAATTATATGGTAATCGAGAGGCTCCCCTTTTCTAGTTCATCGCCAGGAGCTATGACTTTGTTTGATATACGATAATATTACAATAACTCCATGCCATGTTGCATGCAATCTGCAAGATAAATTTCTTTTTATTTAAAATAATAAAAGGAGATTGTGATTCTGTTGTCATCGTCTTGAAAATCGAAACATTGGACAGAGACAAAATTTGCTACAGAGGTGCTTCATGTCCACGAAAGATGTACATCAGCAAGATTTTTTATTTAAATTTGAAAAGTTGCGAACATTTAAAGCCGAAAATCCTTAGAAATTTTGACTTCAAAATAATGTTTATTCCATTCAGACGATACAAAAGATTAAAAAGTGCAAGTGGTCTGTGAATGATATCTTGGAATACAATTTTAAGTGCTATTTTATTTCTACTAGCAGTATACTTGTTCTTCGTACTGATTATATAATATAAAGAAACATAATTCACAATTATTTGCTAATTCTTATGGTATCACTATACAAAACTATCTTCACAGGCAATATAACCTGGTCCCATTTGTAAACAAATTTACATAAAATGGGAAATTGGATCAATGTATGCCAAAATGAATTTGTGTTTCAACCACGTTTATTGTGTTTCAACAGTTGCATAAATACAATATATAAAGTTGCATAAATACAATATATAGTTTGAAAAATCTTAGCAAAAAATGAAAATATTAATGATTTTCATAATTGATATAATCCAGTAAAAAATTTAATATCATTCATTTATGAAATTTATATTTATAACAATTACTTTATTATTCTAATCGGGGGGAAGAAAATGAAAGTCACCTGCCATATAAACACATTTGATTTAATCTATGTTTTGTAATTTAGAAGATATTTTGAGTGAAAGTAAGTAAAATGAAGAGAAAACTCATTCAAACAAATGTTTTTTATTTTATTATTATTATTATTTATTTATTTATTTTATCTTTTTTTATGAAAAAAATAGTTTAAAATATTAGCATATAGAAATTACTTTTGTATATTCATAAAGAGTACTCTGTATCTTAGAAAAAAAAGTGTAAATTGTTTATATTTTCGTATATTTGGTTCAGAGATATAAACATCTAGTGTTTTCATGTTTCGTAATTCTCTAATTTCAGCCATATACTCGAATCACATAAAAAATAATTGAGTATATGAGGGGAGAGAATGTCATATTCTTCTCTTAAAATATTTTTAATTATGTATATTCTTAGAAAATTCTTATTTAAAACTTTTTTATAAATTTTCTAGGCTGACATGAACCGTAAGATTGAATATTTGGCTCAAGACATCCAACCCATCCTAGAAAAGGCCATTTTCAAATGCCTGCAAACTTCAACTAAGGTGAAGGATCAGAAACGACATCTGAAAGAACTTTTATGCCATTTGATTAATGTCCGTCAGTGTATATATTCTGGGTCATCTTTGCAAGAAGATAACTGCTTCAAGAAACTAAATTGTCTGAAATACCTTATTAAAGCTATTGAACCACTTAAAATAGAGTCCTGCCGCAATGGTGAGTAGCTTTGATTTTTACAAATCTCTCTATCTCGCTATATTTAAAAAAACAAAAAACAAAAAAACTTTGGGCAATTGCTGACAAAATCCTTTCTAAAAAGAGATTTTCTGCCAAGGCTAGTGACGGCCCTATGACATCAAATGCTTTGGTAGTGATTTTGCATGATGATTAGAATAGATTGTCATGTGTTTCAATTAGATAAAAATCTATAATTTTTTTAATATAATTTTGAAGTTAAATTATTATTCACTACTTTTTTATGAAAACTTTATTTCCTTTCATTTATCTTCCAAATCTAATATTTCATTGTTAAAAACACTGTTACCAATTCAAAAGAATTAATATTTAAATCACGCCATAGACCATTCCACATCACGTGACCCCCAGCCCTGGCAACAACATAGCAATTGTGAATGTAGGACAGATAAACTAAATGTCTGTATGGATGCTGCAATGGCAAAATGCTGTGAAGATGAAGTTTCTGTCGTAAATTATGTTGATCCATATATTTTGGATTCCAAAACTGTATTAACAAGAGCTATAGAGATTTCCCCCGATGCAATTTATGGGGTATTACTAATTATATTGGGTACAAAATGATGATATCCATCACAATATTCCATATGCCACTGGCATGTAATGCCAAGGCAGGCAGTTGTCGCCAATGCTGCTGTCATAGGCTACTCTGCTTTAAAAATGGTATTAATAGTATATTTTTGAACTGTGATTAATTATTTGCTTCAATATCATTCATGAATTCAATGGTTTAAAATTTCATCCCCTGTTAATCCCACAGTGTCATGCAAATGAATCTGAAGCAGACGATAGGCATGTGTGATGATGTTAGAAAGCTCTATTAAAAATAACATTTATTGTTCAAAGCTGTAATCATGGAGGTAAAGGGAACTAACCCCAAAGCAATAATACTGAAGCTGGTATTGAGACTTTTGTTGTACTTGGTTATCATTAGAGTTTGACTGTCTTATTGTTGTAAATGTGTACCTGAAGATTACACATTCACATAAAAAATGCTTTGTAAGATTCACTGTATTAAAAAAAAACCCATTGACATGCCATTTTCATACTTATTTAAAGCATAGCCTGCCTCACGGGTGCACATGGATTACATAAGTGGACTGAGCAACCTATGCACCTACATTATCAATTAATTTCTGGTATTTTGGGAGGGGGAATCATGGAAATGTACTTGTGGTGGTGAGTAGATAACAGTGAACAGTGAATGGATCTCCAACTAGTGTATTTTGCAGATGATTCCTTACAGAGGTTTCGCCACTTTTTCTGTAGTAGTTACTCTTGGCAAAGAAGGTTCTTTTATGCCTTTGCTTCCAGTTGATAATCAACTGTTTACTTTGTACCTAACGAAATATTTTTGCTTTCTCATACTATATTATAAAGAAATAATTATTGGTACTTGTGTTAACTACAAGTTAATTGACCCCCAAATATTTGTATCCAAATGAAAAGATGATCAGCTAATTATGATGAATGTGGCACTTTCAATAGGTGATAAAGTTTCATGGTTCAAGAAGGCTACTGTCTTCATAATAAAGGATTTGAAATGTAAATAAAAGTTTTTGAATTTAAATTATTGAAAGTAAATAGAAATATTTCAAATTCAAATACTTACAAGTATATAAAAAAAAACTTTTTTAAATTTAAGCTGAAAGTAATAAGAAATAATTTAAAATATAAAAAAGTAAGCAATTTTAAAAAATTTAAATTATCAAAAAATAAGCAAAGGATTTTTAGGAACCAAATTAGTGAAAGTAAAAAAAAGGTTTTCCAAAAGTTAAATATCAAAATTAAACAAAAGCTTTATGAAATTTAAACTATTATAAATAAACAATACTTTTTAAAATTTAAATCAGTGAAAAGTAAACATTTTCCTTTTAATATAAAATATCGAAAAATAAACAAGCTATTTTTGAAATTCAAAATAATAAGAGTAAATAATTTTTTTTTCAATTTAAATTACTTTAATATAAACAGAAGTTTGCCAATGGGGATTGATGAACTACATGAGTACCAGAAATTCTTCGGGCTGTGTTATTACAGCTGATATTTATATTCTATGTGTTATTACAGCTGATATTTATATTATTATAAGTTGTTATGAATGGATAATTTTCATGGGTACCTATATATTAATTTATTAGTTTAGCAGATGTAGTATATTTTTAAATATTCATTTTTGTTCATTATTATGCTTATTGCACTCCATTTTTAAGTGTTTTGAATTTCTTACTTACATTGCATTTCTTATCTTGCAGTTCTGGCATCTTGCAAGAACACAATAGAGAACCTAATTAAAAGAACAGGTTCCAAAGAATCCTTTAATGGTGGAAAATTTGAGTGGGTTGACAGTGTGCTGATAACTGCTGCACAAAGAGGACACTGGCTTTTGATAGATGATGCAAATTTCTGCAGGTGAGCTCTTAATTAATTTAATATCTATGATCTTGTGGTTTTTCAATGTAGGTATCATCATGACGATTGCATAATTGCTAATGTCAGGCATGAGATTCTTCCGCTTTTTCCAGAATTCTGCTTTTTTGCTTTTTTTTTTCAAAAATTCTACTTTCTCCAATAAACAATTCCATTTTTTTCCTCTCCCCCTTAAATAAGTCTATGAAATGCTTCATTTGTTAACAACACTACAATACCATACATTGATACATTGAATGAACGGATATGGTATTATTTCAGCTTTTACTCTTAACTTCTGTAATGTCGGCAGTCATAACTTCTGTAATGTCGGCAGTCATAACTTCTGTAATGTCGGCAGTCATAACTTCTGTAATGTCGGCAGTACGTAGGCAACAAAGAGGCTTCTGGAAAAAACCCTTCCTTGTTCACCCCCTTTTCTTTTCATTTCATTCTTACCCTTTGTATCCGTACTTGCAAATTTTTGCCACTCCACATTTTTATTAGTTATTTCATTTTTTATCAAAGTAGTTAATTTCAATTTTTTTTTTTTTTTTTTTTTTTTCTGATTTACATTGGATTAATTTTTAATACTTCATGCACATAAGTAATACCATATTTTATTTAAATGCAATTGCAATATTTGTTTTATACTAAATATATGAATTAAATCATTATTTTTCTAATGTAGTATTTTTGTTGGCTATGTGAAATTTTCAAATGCTTTATTACTTTAAACAAGTTTTGCTTTATAATTCACTCGGATTTTTGTTTTTAACCTTTATTTCTTTATTAATTTATTTATTTTGCCAATCCCATACCTCTAATGCTAGCGTTTGAAGCCAGTAAAATAAACATTGACTGCTGAGGATAAAACATATAAAAATTGTGTTTTATTGCTTTTAATTTAGTTTTGCTATTTGAAATGAAAATGTAGAAGCATAATTTTTGTTTGAGAGAATTTAACTTTTGGAAAAGTTCATTTTTTTTTTAATTGCAGATTTGCAATAAAAGTAAAAATTATTCAGTATTAATTATTAAAGGATAATTTGCCATTTTAAATGGCTTGATTGCTGTTTAGACCATTTAATCAACTTTTTGGCAATATATATTTAAAAATGAAATTGTTGGGAAATAAATTTCAAATATTGCTCTCTTATATGGTGAAGTATGATATATTTGTACATATAATTTAGAATAATAAGCATTTCCTGTATAAAGATGTTTCCAATATGTTTAGTAATGAAAGTTTTTATAAAATTAATCTACATTCAAATTTTTGTAATCAACTAAAAACTTTGATTGTTGCTTTAGTTAAAACAAGATTTTTATAGTCCTTAAACTACCTTCTTGTCATCTATACATAAAATTACCATAAACTATTTTATTAAAAAAAATTTTTTTCAAGCTGCAAGACAGTTTAATACTGCAGTTTTTTTTTCCAACTGTATTATGAGCATTTTTTCAAAAATAAGACACTGATGTATCATGATAATATATATTATATACTATATTCTCAAAAGTTCTCGGAAACCTTTATCAAGGCTGCATGGCATACTTTATAGATACAGGAATACCTCATTTTAACAGCATAACACTTCAGCCATTGATTTTTGAACCAATAAAACTGAATGTAACATATTATCAGTTATTCTTAACAGTTTTACATCTTACAGCAGTCTTTGGAGTAAAAATTCATAATCCAGCATTTTTATGGAAAAGCTAAAGTGCAATTTTTGTAGTAGTTATCTTGAACTCGTAAAAGTGTATGATGAACCCAGAAATAATAACAGCAATATTTGTATGGTATGAACCGCACTAATTAAAAAATGTAATGCTAAAAGTCACTCCAAAAATGAAAGTTAGAAATAGTTTTAAATTGTTAAGATTGCCATGAGCTGAATAGTTTTTGCCACTAGCTTACTGCCAGTGTATTAAAATCTTATTTCAAGTTCTGCTGTATTCAGTGAGTAGTACAGACTGGAAACTGGAAAGTTTTTGCTGATAAATAGTTGTCTCAACAAAATTTAGACCCTTGCTCATATGTGTTACAATGCTGAAGGCCCACCTCAAATATCTTTATAACCAGAGCTTGAAATTTTAATTTTTTGCCCACTCACTAGTGGTGATTTAGTTTATCAGTTTTTCAAATATCTATTCCCAGCACATAATTATTTTGCTGGTTAAATAATGGCAAAATATCTGAATGAAACTAAGTAATTTTCCTAACTTCAATGCTAAGTGAGAGTTTTTTGCAAAATAAATTTACATTTCACCAGTTAACTGTTAAATAATTTGATGTTTCCAACATATGACTTTACATAATTTATAATATCTTGAGAATGGTTCAAGATAATAGCTAAACGATGATGTCCATTTATTTCTATTTAAAAGTGCTTACAAAGTATCCACTTAATTTTTTTTATTTTAGATCAGAAACATGCAATATCTCGAGAATGACTTATGTTAATATCTTATAAATAATGTAATTAATTGGCTTTGAAATTAAAATTGCATTTAAAATTGCTATATATATATAGAGAGAGAGAGAGAGAAACTGTTCAATAAATGGAATGCCTAACTTGGTTTAACACTGAAAATAAATAGTCTTCTGACCTTTATCTCGATTGACAGAATTGTACAAAATTTCATTCAATTTATTCAAGATATCATGTCTAGATATAAACACATACCAGGATTTCAATGTATAACTGTAACAACAAAAAAAAATAGTGTTTATCCAAATCAATAATGTGAATAACAACTAATGACAGTTTTTTTTTGTTTGTTTTTTTAAACCCAAACCTTTTTATGTTTCTTTCAATTTAATTTCATTACTTTTTTCTACTGTTTCATTGATTTAGTTCATCTGTTTTGGATCGATTGAATGCACTGCTAGAACCTGGAGGGGTATTAACTATTAATGAGCAAGGAATAGTTAATAATGAGCTACGAACTATAAAACCTCATCCTGATTTCAGGTAAGATTTCATTATCCCAGATTTTTTATTATTCGTTGTATAAATTTTTATAGTTTTTGTTTGTTTATCACTGTATTTTCAACTATTTTTTTAATAAACCACCAGTTTCCAATCTCTTATAGTAGGATTATTATATCCTGATCATTAAAAAAGAGGACACCTAATATGGTTATAGAGTTAGTCCCAGTTTTAAGAGCATGTTGCACAATATGATTTTGTATGCCCACTCTAACTTCTTAATTAGTGTATAAATTATACCTTTATTATTAAATTTGAAAGAAAAGCAGGAGCGTATTTATAAGTTTCTGGATCAAAACTTTAAACTACAACTAATGTTTGGTTTAGTTTATAGACTAAAAAAAAAAATTTAAAAGATATTTAATTTTTTAATGCTTGCATATTTATGTTGCTTATATCTTACATAATAAAATATATTTCTCCGTCTAACTGTACATCTATGTCATCTGTAACAGAAAATTGAAACTTTGGACAGTGTCTAAATTTGGTGCAGAAATTATTATAACAGCATTTCCATCTTGACACCATCGGAAAGATCAAAGAAAGTTCTTTCCTATAATGTTTGAACCGGATCTGTTGAGTAATTCCTTCATATTTATTTATTTTTTAAAATACATCATAATTTACATGGTTTTTTTTATGTTATCTGATACTTATTTCGCTGCATCCAAAAAAGGAAAATTAGCTTAATTCTGTAGTTTGGTAAAAAGTTGTGTACCTTTGCAGTCTAACAATGTTTTCTTTTTAACTGCTGCATTATTTTATTTTATGTGATTTATCAAGCAAACGCATGAAAATTTAAATTATAGATAATGTAAATAAATTATTTTTCTCTCTGATGGACTGTGCATGCCTAACTTAGATGCGATTTAAGCCATGGCTTCTCTACTAAATTGTTAATAGTAGGCAACTATTTTAGCTGCTAAATGAACTATTTTCATTAGATTTTACTATGGCAGCCCTCCTCAAAAGACATTATAAATAAATAGACTTGATTGTAGTATTGTATAATCTAAATGTCAAACTATAAATAATAATTAAACTTTTTTTTAGAATTATTTTGACAATGAATCCCCAATATGGTGAAATATCCAGAGCTATGCGCAACCGTGGTATTGAAATATATATTGAGGTAAGTTATACTTTTATTTATTAAAGAATATCTTTTCTAGTTAATTCCAGATCAGGGGTTCTTAACAATTGTGGTATGCCTTCCCAAAAGAGATACAAAGGGGATACTGGGGAAGTGCCCCCCAGAAAATTTATTAAATTGGCATATTGATCAATGTGGGAACATATAGGAGTGGTGTGTATCAGTAGCATACACAGGGAGGGTGTAAACACATGCATATTGTCTGCATAATGTTATCTAAGTGGGGCTATTCTAAGCCTACCTCGAAAATTTCATCCAATTCGGTGCAGCCATTCTCCCGTGATAATGAGATAAACAGACAGGCAGATTTTCATTTTATTTATATAGGTATATGGTATAATGAATGTTTTTTTGTGTATGTAAGGGAAAGAGTTCACATTCAGTTCCTCCCACAGCCAGTCTTAAAATGCTGAAAAGTATAACAGATCGGCTGCTGGCTTGTGGTAAATTGCCTTCATTTTTCGAATATTTTAAGAATCAGGGAAGCTTTTCTTTTCTTGATGAACTCATTATAGTTTTGCGAAATCACGAACCGATGGATCCAATGGATTAAACCCCTTTCTAACAGATGTTCTGTGAATATATGTCTTAAGGATTTTGATAATTTCACTTGTGGGACAAATGTATGGGGAAGGTTTGTTCATCAGAAATAAAGTATAATGAATGCGGCCACTTAACAATTAATTGTGTGTTCCTTCTCTGTCTTGTTTACCAAATTCTCAACATCCACAGTATTCAGTCTATTTTGCATTTTCAAATACAACACAACTCTTTGCATTTTCTGGCAAAACACAGTTATTTAAAAACAATTACAGTAATTTAAAAGTAGTAAAAGAATTTATTGTTGTAAAATATTTTTCACTATACATATTTAAAGTTCAATTAAGTTGTCTGACTATTGTTTAAATGTTTATTATTTGTTTGAAATTAAGAGAATATTCAAAAGCTACTTGACACTCTTAGGGAAGATGAAATTTGAGATTAGGAACACCTGTTCCAGCTTGTTAAATTTGACTTTCTTATTTTTGATGCTTATTTGATTGCTTATTTTTTTATTTTTTATTTCTTCTTTAGCCTGCTACACCTCTTTTGAGGACAACGAACAACAATCTGTTGCCTGCTTCTTTATTTGCTCAATGCAAGGGATTGATCCATGATAAATTGTTGCTGCACTTTGTGGCTCTTTTTCAAAGATTATCAAGGAATCTGGAATTGGGTAAGATATATTTTCATATCTTTTAAAAAATTATTTTACGTATTTTATATCAGCAGTCTTCAAAAGCTTTTAAATTCAGAAACACTTGTAAATCTATAAAAATTAATATTATAGTAATAATATATTCTATTCTATATTCTGTAATTAACTATAAAATTATATTATTATAAAATACAATGTTATTAATTATATTCTATATTATTCTAATTGAAATATGTAATTTAATTAATAATATCGTATAATATTTATTATTAGTTTCATTAATATACATAATATAATTTGAAAAAAAAGAAAATCATAAATTTTAAATAGACTGCATTTCCATTTCTCCCTTATATTTAAAAGTTCTACATTAAACAAGTTCTACTGTATATATAAAATCACGTATTAAACAATTAAGAATTTAAAATAGAGTTTCTGATAGATTTAAATGTTTTGAGCTTCCTTGAATACAAATAAACTATTTAGTAAGATGCTGTTAAGTTTCTATTCACTCTTGCTCAATGACTATTTAGTTTTTTTAAAAAAAAATTTTGTTTTAGAGGCTTATATTTCACAATAGTACCGATAATATTGTGTTAATGGAACAATGGAAATTTCCATTTTTGTTTTAATGTAATTGTATATGTAATTTGACATAAGAAAACATGTAATTACTTCCACTATGTTAGTTCCACTGTTTGTTCCCAAGGATAAACGTAGCTTGATCAAAATTTTCGGAGACATGTAATTTAAGCGATTTGGCACTTTAATTTTTATTTAATAATTTTGCTTTTAATTATTCCTTAAAATTTTATTTTAATTTTTACATTATTTCTAATTCAAATTTTTATTTAAAATATTATTTTCCCTCATACGAAGAGCGAGAGGAAAGTACGGTGATGAAATGAAATGAAAGTGGGTGGCTCCAGAAGAGCCCAGCACATCGACCAGAGGTCTATTGTACTACCCCAAAAGAGAAAGATCTCTAAGAAAAGAGACCAGTAGCCGAAGCAAAAATAAGCAGGCACTTGACAGGAATGTCGTTCAGCTCCCACGGTTCAATCACATGTCGACCAATGTGTTCGAATCTGTGAGCAGAGTAAGCCTCGCATTCACAGAGAATGTGAGCAGCAGTTTCTTCACTGTAATTGCAGCCTCTGCAAAGCGAATCTTTAGTGATACCCATAATGTTAAGGTGTCTCTTGAGGTTGCAGTGCCTAGTAAGGAGCCCAACAGCCCTCCTGATGCCAGTTCTGCTGACCTTGAAAAGTTCTTTTTGACATGTACTAAAGCAATTGCAGTTTAGAATTTTTGCTTGCCTTTGTCCCTTAGTATTACGCCAGTTCTTACATTGAAGCTTCCTGAAGATGTCATAGACAGTTCTTCTAACAAGGTCATTGGGGATTCCCAAGGCCGACTCAGGGCCCACAAAAGGGGTACTTGAGCCTTTCCTAGCAAGTTCATCTGCCAACTCATTGCCAGGAATGCCCGAATGACCAGGCACCAGGGTAAGAAATTAGAAAAAAAAATTAGGGGCCGAATGGCCCCCAGCATCAATTTCTTATGGGCCATTTGAAAATTTTTAAGGGTCAAAATAAAACATTTTAATGAAATAAAAAATATACACGATAAAGCCACATAGGCCTAATCTAAATATTTTATTTGCTTGCCAAATATATATATACTTCCGGATAGTACATCATTCAGTGTTTCAACCTTCAATCTGTTTCGAACATCCGTTTTTATAAGATTCATTATGTTGAACCCTCGTTCACAAATACCAGTACTGAATGATATTATAAGCTGAAATGAAATAATATTCAGCAAATTGCTGTATTCATCTGAAGACTCTAATTTATTAAATAATCTATCCCATAAAACATTTGAATCTTGTGATTTTTTATCTGCAGCTCAAAATTTCCATTCCAAATATTCTTCTTTAACTTCATTTTCATCAATTTGCACACATGAAGGTAAATTTTTAAGAATAATATCAAGTTCTTTACTTCCATAATTTGTAAGTAAATCTTTATCTTCAGAATTTGGCAAACTAATTGCGTCAAAAATATGAATGTTGCTTAATAGTGAATGTGGGCTTATTCTTTCAGGTTACTTTAAACATGATGAAAATAAAACATTTTAAATTGACTTATTGTTTTATACAAGAAAAAAAAGTTTTTTCTCCTCGGTTATTTTTGATAAATTATAGTGATTTAATTCTAGTCGCGATTTGGCCCCCGATTCCTAAATCATAGTCGTGAACGTTAAACATTTTGGTCGCATTTCGCGCATGGCCCCCGCTAATTTCTTACCCTGCCAGGCACCCAGTAAAGAATGACATTGTTATTGCTAGCAATTTCACAGAGTGCATTATAGCATTCCCAAACAAGGGAAGACGTCATAGTGAACTTCACAAGAGCCATAAGAGCAGCCTGACGATCAGAACAAATGAAAATCTGACTATTCTTATACTTCCTGTCATAGCAGATTCTACAACACATAAGGATGGCAAAGACTTCGGCCTGAAAGACAGTTGCAAAATTGCCAAGCTGATAAGACAGCTCAGTACCATCATCAGGGCAGCAAGCGCCAGCACCAGTACTTGTGCCAATCTTCGAGCCATCCGTGTACCATACAAAACAGTTCTGTTTATTGTAGGTGGGAGTCCTCTTCCAGTCGTGCCGCGAGGGGACCGGAATTTCATAAGGCTTATCAATCGTGTATTTGACATGAATGCCATCAGGTGGCATACAGAAATAAGGATGATTAGCAACATTACTGTTAAGTTCTCCCCAAGATAGATACCTTGAGTAATCTTTCCAGTATTTCAGATATTTAAGTCTGTTCATGCAGATAAGTACTTCTGCTTCAATACGCATGTAGAGCAGATGCAAACCGAGTAAAAGTTCAAGAGTTGCCGTAGGAGTAGTTTTCATGCATCCAGAAATTGCAATGCACACCATCCTTTGAAGCTTAACTAGTTCTAGTTTAGCTGTTTCACATCCAATTCTGAACCACCAAACAATGGATCCATAGGAAATGATAGGACAAATTACCATGGAGTAAATCCAATGGATAGCCTTAGGATTTAAGCCCCCAGGTTTTCCCAATGGCATTCCTGCAAGACCAGAAGATTCTTCTGGCTTTAGTCGTGCAATAATCCAAGTGTCTCTTCCAATTGAGTCCCTTGTCAAAGTAAATTCCCAAGAATTTAACCTCCTTGGAGCAAATAAGCTTCTGCCCAAAGAAGCGAATGTCCCCAAGATTAAGTATGCGTTTCCTAGTAAACGCAACCAAAGCAGTCTTATGCGGATTGACAGTAAGACCTACATTTTTGCACCATGTCTCAACCCTCCTAAGAGCGTAGACATCATGTCGGAGACAGTGTTGCCAAATTTGCCCCTGGCAATGATGACAACATCGTCTGCATAACATGGGTTGAAACGGTTCAGCTGTTTCAGCAAAACGCTCGGCTCCTTGGTGTAAACATCTCTGATCTTAAAGGCCACCTTGACAGGTTTGAGAAGGTCATTGGCACTCAAGACTTTAAGTGCCTCCCCCAAAATCTGACTGTTATTATGGAAGGTTTTCTTAACCCATTCCACAGTATTTGCATCATTGCACCGAAGAACTAAGGCTCCAGCGTTTAAACTGCAGCCATGAATCTTCGGAAGTTGCTCACCAGTGGGGGTCTCATCTAACTTATCGAGAGTCAGCATCTGGATGATGTCAACCTCTTCCTTGCTCAGCTTACTAGAAGGGAAGGAACGCTTGACAATTGCCATCTTGATAACCTGGACCACCTGAGCATATGTTCCAGGTTGGATGTCTGTCCTTGATCTTTTCTTAACGGCCAGATATCTTGGAGAAGGTGTGGCTGCTTCCGACCTAAGTCGTTTGGTGCCTCCAACTTTCTCTTTGACAGCTCCAGCTTTTGCAAGCCTCTGATCCTGCACCTCTGAGCTTTAGTGAGTATATCCCACGTCACAGCCATGGTTTCAGTGTGTCGGTCACCAAGTCTCGCGACTCCACTTCCTTCCACAGCCGGACTGCAGGTTTCCTCCTTTTTGCCAAGATCCAACCCCAGAGAGGTTGTTTCAATGGCTGATTGGGAATCACCCGAAGATGAACCCAATCCTTTTACACTTTCATCATGACAGCACAGAGAACTAGGAAATGGCACATCTAATTGCTCCATGCTATAACCACTAATGAGAGAAAAACCACGGATTACTTCCAGTTCGATCGGAGCCCCCGCTAGGCTCCGTCTCCCCACACTTTTCTAACGTGAAAAGTAACCGCTGGAGTCATTCGCAAAGCTAGATGATAAGGAGCGGGCCATAACGTGCACCAGGTGCACAGGGCCCAAGGATCAACAAAGATCCAAGGGGAATTTCTCGATATGAAGCGCTCCCCACCATCCAACCAACGCAACCAAGGGACTCGGCCTCTGGAACCTTTTACTACAAATGTCTCAAGCAAAACTACAGATGCACGCCGCTTTGCCCTTTTCGCAACACAACCACCTGGTCCCGTTCCCGAGCCCAAACGGTATACCTTACGGCAGAGGCCGAAGAGTGGTACTAAGGCCCATAAGGCAGAAGTGAAGTTTACTAGGGGCTTAGCATTGATGCAATCTGCAGCGAGAAGAAAAAGTTTGCTCGTGTACCCCGGGATAGCAACACCCGTATCCACAAAAGAAATGGATCCCTGAGGATTTTACAGAGTGGGACTAGGTGCCTTACTTCCAACCCCCAACCTGGAGGACCAGGATGCCTCATTTTGTCAGGAACCTCACCTTCGACCTGTCCGGCAAGGGAGATCCTACCAGTAACCGAAGCTACCGCCGGCATAGCTCTAAGGATCATTGGAACACGCAAGCTCCACCACCCCGTCAAGGCGCAGGCATCATTTAGTGGAGAAAGTACGGTGATAATGATTGACTTGTACCACTTATATTAATAAATATACTTTTAACAGGAAATAAATACACTTTTAATAGGAATTTAATCATAAGGCGAATTTTCACCGTAAATATATTGGAGGGGTCCCAAGAGACTACAAATGACTTTTGTCAGTCTGTGTGTGGGAGTGAAACCGTGGCCCCTTCCTGATCTCGAAAACCACTGAAGCAATTTGGACCAAATTTGGATGGCAAGTTTCATATATTTATATATGGACACAGAAAAAGTATTCCGAAAAGTGTATGTAGTTTAGTTATAAAACAGAATGAATTTTTTCAAAATATTGGTTCTTCGTCGCAAGTTTCATATATTATGTAGATATGAACACAAAAAATAAAAAATCTGAAAAATTAGTTATGAAGCAGAATTTTGTCAAAATCATTGGTCTATTCGTAATCTTGAAAACTTTAACTTTTGTCAAAATCATTGGTACATCATTGATAATCTTAAAAACTAATCAAGCAATTTGGACCAAGTTTGGGTGGTATGTTGCTTATATTATCTAAATGTAAATATGAAAAATTAATAAAATGAAATAAAATTTAATAATAATTTAGCTATTAATCAAGATTTTGTCAAAATCAGTAACTCTTCATAAACTCAAAAACCACTAAAACATTGCTTACCAAATTTGAATCTTATTATTTTATACATATGAATGCAGAAAAGAATTTTTATTTTTAAATGTATATGGTTTGACTCAGATCAGATTAAATGAAAACTTGTTTTATGAAAAAAGTCTTGAAATTGCCCCAATCCTCTTATTTTTAGAAGGTTTCAGAATCACTGTGTGCAAATGTGTGCATTTGTGATAATAAAAATACCTTTTTCTCTATTAAAAAGAGAGAAATTGTGTTGGGAATTCCAGCTCTCTCTCTCTCTTTTTTTTTTTTTTTTTTTCTTTCTTTCTTTTTTTTTTTTTTTAATCATCTTTCTTTTATCATTCTTTTTTTTTACATATCTTTTGCAAATCTTTTGGGGTGAGCAAAATACAATTATTGCTTTTGAAGTTTTGTGGTTTACATATTGAGCACATTGATGTGTATGCAGTGGATCTACAGTTGCCTCAAAGCTCAGTATTCCACAAAGCTAAAGGGATACTCACATTCGAAAAACTATGTCTACATCCTCAAGATATAATTTACTCACAGTATTATTAACAGAGACTAAGTGTGAAAGCCCCAGGCCGTCCGGCTCGTCCAGAGGATTTGGAGCAACAAAATGGACGACCGGGAAGGCAGAGACTAAGTGTGTTAATTTAGACTGAACAAGTTAAAGAATATCATGCTTATCTTTTCTGTGTTTAAAGTAATGCTTATCTATAAATTTCAATTTATATCTGAAATATATTATCTCCAATATTTTTACCTTTTCTTTGGTTTTGTTTAATTTAATTTATTTATTTAGAGTCTCCAAGTTTGTCTGATTTCATCAGTTGTGCCGCATTATGTGTGCAAATATCACACAAGTTTGTAGTACCAAACCTAGCCTTTCAAGAAAGTGCCCTAGCTGTATATGGTGGAAACTATCTGAATGCTTCTTCAAGAGAGGTATGTCTTTTATATGACTTTCTGGCAAATCTAGGAAACTCAAATATATCAAATATAAAATACATAAAAGGAAAAGCAAAATGTGTTATTTTGTTTTTAGTATTTTAGTACTCATCATGTTTTTAAAGTTTTTTCTTCAATTTGTAAAAGTATTTTTATTTAAATTAAATAAAATGTAGCATGAACTCTGTTACAAATCCCTTCCTTGAAAGTATTCTTCTTATTATTATTATTAAATAGGTATTGTGTGTTAAAAATAAAATTTATTTTTTACATGGGAAGTACTTAAACACTATTATCAGCTTAGATCCATAAGAAGTGTTATAGCATTCAAATATTAGTTTTATTAAAAATTTTTCTATTTCATCCCCATTTCACACTTGCTAAGCATTTAAGAATAGGGCGTCACCATTTCAAATGTTCCACATGATTTCACCAACTTAATTTATTACCCAGTACTCAACTTCATATACAGCCTGTTCTGGGTTATTATGGTGAAATCTTGGTTTCAGTATCAGAAAGTGTTGTAAAACTATTGGAAACCTTGCAAAATCAGACTCTGCGGGTCATAACTGGAGATGTTAAAACTTAAAATTCTACACAAAAAAAGAAATTGTGGCAGAATCTCTGGGGGCATCTAAGGGAAAGTCAGAGAGAGACCTCAGCAAGCACATTTCTGTCATTCCAGAGGCTCCTCAAAGAGAAGAAGTTACCAGGTTCAGACTTCTGACTGGTTATGTCTGTCACAGGGCTCATTTCTATCGTATTGGATTTGCTGCTTCCCCTGATTGTCTTTTATGTGACCTAGGATAGCCCATATCTGGAAAACATTTGGATGAGTGCCTTGCACTAGTGACTTTTAATTCAATCATTGAGAAATACTGGAGAGTTGGCTGTCTAATGGCCTAGTGGCTAAACGACCAACATTTGTAAACAACAACCTGCTCATCAGCTAATAATGAATCATCTTGTCCTTTACTAATTATAGAGCCAAAAACTAGTGTTCCTTGAGGTTGATGTTGACAAAACCATTCACCCTATCTAGCTCTTCATACACTAACAGTTTTTTTTTTTTAATCGAAGAGGATGGACTGGTTAAAAATGAAATCGACAGAAGTTTGTCTTTTTGTTTTAGAATGCCACAGACTGCTGTTTCCCCCATTCCACATTTCAAACAAATTTATTTTCTTGTAGAACGTTTATCAAATTTATTAACAACTTTGAGTTTTGATCAATCGTTAAACATTTAATGAGCAGTGTATGATTAGATATCTTACATTTTACCAACTGAAATAAATATTACCACAAGATCATGTATAAACCACAACAATGAATGGACTATGGAAAACTGTGAAGGAGAAATGGAATAAAATACCACACATTACTTTAAGAAAAGCTCTCTTATCTTGAAAATCAAGACTTAGAATGATAGTCCAGAGTAAGGGCCATTGCATAGAGCATTTAAGAAATAAATATTGTTACTTCAAACCTTAATTATATTGTTTTCAATTTGTTCTAAATATGTGTAAACAATCTCTTTACCTTCTGAAACTAAATCTGAGAGAGAGAGAACTTTAAAAAATATCATACAAATCCCAAAATTTCATGATTCTAGGTAAAAGTAGCTTGCTCGTACATAATATATTATGATTATATCTTTCAAATTTTCCAATCTTTATGTGGTATTCAATTAAATGTTTATTTATAGAGTACATATTTTACATATTTTGCATTTTATCTTAATTTTTAACTTTTAGATTGCTTTTGAGGAAATAATGGTGGAAGTAGGGAAAATGAAAAACATCTTAAAAAAAGACTTTAGTATTCCACTTACTGATCTATTACCTTCTTCCATTGACTACAGACAAAATCCTGTCTTTGCATCCTTGAAAAAGCATGCTTGCTTGTTTACAGCATTTTTTAAAGAATTTTACGGTACATCTATAAAGTAAGTGCTATTTTTTATTAATTGTTTTGTATTTGTTATATTAAAAAATATGTATGGCACTGCCAAGCTGTTATTTCTTCTGAAATTTGCCAAACCATGCTGTGATTGACAAACTTCAGCTATGTATTTAGAGTATTGATAGATTTTTTAGAGATTTACCGATTGTGTGTCAATATTGCATGACATTGTATTTATGGCAGATTGGCTCTTGTGCCATTCAACAGTGATCAATCATGCTAAGCAGCATATCCTGAATTATAAATTCGGGCTGAAAGATATCATATGGCCTAACATTTATGGTATCAGTATACTACCCCAGAATACAAACCTAAGCAGAGCCAGCCAGTTCCCTCAGTGGTAAGCTGGATAACTGAAACAAATCATGCTACCTTCATCAATGACAATCTCAATGCCACTTATTCAGATGGCAGCACCTTTCTCTTCTCTCGACAATTGATGTCACACCCTCAATGCAGCCGCACGATCAAAGTACACACTTTACCATTTTAGCAAAGAATACTCACTGAGCTTTACGATTGAAAATCGATGGGGTTTTGACCTTGCCTTCGCCATTTTCACAAGTTTGTTTTAACTCTTTCTAGAAGAAGCAAAAGTGTGGGGCAAAGTGACATAGCCAGGATTTTTGAAAGGGGGGTTGGAGGTGTTTTTCGTGAACTGAGGTAGTCATAGGTGCCTTTCGGAAGATGCAATTTATATGTTTTCTCATGGATTCTTTAGTTTAGATGTAATTCATGTGACTTTTACTGCAAGAACATTAGCAAATAAAATGTTATATTAGATTGTTTACCATTTTCTGAAGACAGTTCTACAACAGTACTAAGAAACATATTTGTTTAATTTTTTAAATATCATAGTAGAAAGTTAATAAAGTAATGTATTTCAAAAATGTACGGATCGATAATTTTTGAATTTTTACCTATAATTTTTATAACTTTTCTGTAAGTTTCCAGATAGTTTTACAACTCGTGTTTTTGAGTTTTGCCAGAGATTTATATTTTGATGTGAATAACATCCATGCTTGGAGTTTCTGTGACGAAATTGGAGTTTCACGAAAAATGAAATACTTTAGATGTTTATACATACGAACTTAATGGATAAAAATGTAAATAATTTTTCTTGTTTTATCAGAAATGTGGTCCAGATTATGTAAAATAATTTCATTAATTATTATATAGAAATAATTTCAATATTTTAAAATTTCATACTTATTTGTTTTAAAAAAATGTACAAAAAGTTTTTCCGTATTTATCCCGAAATATTTTTGAAACTATTAAGGTAGATATAAATAGTAAATGCCAAAAATATGCACTAGAAAATTTAGTTTCTAAATCTATATATATTTTTTTAAAAAGTTCTTATGTAAAAGTTTTTGAGTAATCTTCATGTCAAGTTAAGAGAATTGAAAATTTTCCCATTTTCAAGTTTGTAATGCTTACATATCGCAAACTAGAAGTGCTAACTATGAACAATTAAATAATTATCTGCGCAACAACAATTCAAGTAAAAGGGATAACAAAATTTAGACAAATGCTGAATTTGCTTTATTAGGAATAGAGAATGGACTTTGCTTTGCTGATCCATAATAAATGTGGTGGGGCAGGAAAAGTGAAGAAAGGAATTTGCTTGGTTTGTAATCATAAATGAAGCTGACCCCCTTTGAAAGGTCAGAGTGTTAATGACCTTGTAACTCGGTTCTGTGCGATACGATATTATTTGGTTATTTATTTGCTATATATTTTCAAACAAAAGGCAAAATATACAGTCGATTTCAAGCTGACAGGAGGTTTGACGAGAGCGAAAAACTCGTCAGATATTGAGAGGGGGGAGGGATTCTGGAGACAAAACAGAATACATTGAAGAATGGAATTCGTACTACGAAGTGAACAAAATAAGTTTCCTTGAGCATTAATACGAATTCTTGTGATTTTTAGATTTAATTGAACAATCTGTGATAAAATGTTACCATAATTAAGTGTTTATTATTAAAAATTACATTGTTTCAGAAAAATGTATATTTCAATAATGAGAAAAGGAACTTTTGATAATAAAAAATCAGCATTTAAATAAAGGTGTATATTTTATGCGAAATAATTCATTGGGAATCGTGTCTTGGGTGGGGAAGGTGGTTAAAGCTAACAACGTAATTCACGCTCCAACCACAAGCCCCTTTCCTGGAATGAAATCGGAATCATTACAGAAGAGAGACACATTTTAGAGGCAGAACTTATGATTGATGGGAATTTAAAGTATGATTGACGGGTGGAATTGCCAAAGTTTGGAAATAAAAATTGCTCTATGTAATAACACCCTAAGCATGAGCAGCAATAATAGGGTTGCATGAAGATATGGGCATAGCCAAGATTCAGAAAAGCAGAAAGTGGTGATGGTTGGTGACTGAATGCAGGGTTTAATGTTAAACTGTATATAAAAGCTGAAATTCTGTCATTGTTACCAACGTTTAGAACCTTTGTACGTACCTTATGTGATGTTTTCAATTTCAATCTCATTTGTTACTTTCTATTGACAATGGGAAAAAATCTTTGTATGAAAATTATTCTAGTTATTTTTTTTAATAATTTGATATTTTACATTGCAGTGCTTCACCATTTCCTGAAGACAGTGAAGGCTATTCAGATCTTTCTGTAGTACCATCACTTCCAGTTAGTCTCTCTCAACAGATTCATATTAATATAAAAACATTCGCCATTATTATACGAATGATGTTTGAAGCAAGCTCCTTACAAAACTTCAAACTGATTGATGCCTGGGTGCAATTTCTCATCAAAAGCTCCACAGAAGCTTGCAGTGTACTTCCTGATAGTGTAAAGGCTGTGTGTAGCCTGATTTTGCAGTATAAGGAAAGGATTAAGACGATAACCAAAGAACCTGTCATGGAGACTTTGACTAATAGCCTAATGCATATATGCAATGTAACAGGTTTGTATAAATCGAATTAAATTTAAATAACTGACCATTTGGTATAAAGCAGCATTTCATAAACTTCATGGGTGTTAATTAAGAGAAAAAAAGATTTGATAATGCGACTAAGAGGGTTTCCATGACCCTTTAAAGATCTTCAAAATTTCTTAACTTTAATAATAAATTTTAAGGGCTCTTTAGTAATTATTATTATTATTATTATTTTTATGAAATGCTTAAAATCATTTATTTAATCAAACCAGAAATTCATACAAAATTCAATTTATCCAAAATGCAGTGAAATCTGTGCAAGAACTTCATGTGACAGAATTCCAAAACTGGATAGTACTAAACAGTGTCTTGAACTGGGTTGCCAATTTTTGAATTTTTTTTTTCTTTTTTCTTTTGGCAATTTTGGTTTTGAGTATTGCAACTTGAAATCATAATTCTTATGAAAATTTGATTTTTTTTATTAGCAGATGTCAAAAAATGACCTAAAACAAAAAAAAAAAAATGGTCTTACATTATTTAAAAAAAATCTTGAAATATGCCCTAAAAACTTCCAAAAATGCCCTTAAAAGAGAAAACATGTCCCAAAATAAAAATAAAAAATTTCAAATGTCATCAAAGCATGCTCATTACTCCCCCCACCCTCCGAGGGGGGGGGGACAGTAACTTAGAGTTATAAAGATATATATACTTAGAGTAAAATGTACTTGTTACTATTAATTCTCATTATTTTTTCTAAATATTGGTTATTTTTTAAAATTCACTAATATGTTCTTTTATATTCTATACTTTTAACTTTTATGTTCCATATATTATTTTTATATTTTGCATTTATACTGAATTTTTTAATAAGCATAAAAATCAGAATGTAAAAATGCATTGGTTTTATATTGTGCATTTATCATTTTGTTGGCTTATCAAATTTTATAAAAATGAAAAATAGATTCCTCAAGAGTTCCTTTCTTTTTAAATTAGGAGCCTTTTCTATAAATGGAATAAGTACAGGGTTCCCTCAATCCTTAAAAAGGTTTTTTAGGGGTTCTCACGATTGTGGCCTGTGTATTTAAGTTCATGTTTTCCACTTATTTCACTTTGCCATTGATGAAGGGCATAATACTACTCGAAAGCACTATGGTTGTGAATTTTTGTATGTCATGGATAATGATTTTGATTAAAGATTTTTAATAATAGACAATTTTTGGTTGTCTTTATTTTTGAAGTGTTAATGATTTGACTTGTTTTCCATACAGTTTTACTATCATGTTCACATGTTTTTCTATGAGTGGATTCAGTAAAGTTATCCCTGTATACACCTTACACGGAGTCTCACAAAGTTATCGTTGTAACAAAAACTTCAGTATCTTGCTAAAGGTAAAAAAAAAAAATGCTCTGTTAGCATAGATAGAGTGAAACCAGCACACCTTTTACAAAAAGATGAAGACAATCTTCTATCTCCTGATATTTGTACTAAGCTATATCTTATCCCTCAACAACAGCTGTAACTGAACCCGCACTTCACTGCACTAAGATCAATGGCACAAGTGCAATTGCACCCGGAGTTGTTCCAGTTTTTGCCCACTCTGATCAATGAGACTAGTTTGATTTCCTGCCAAGTTTTGATAAACTTTTGTAATAAATACTTTTTTAATTTTACCTACAATTGCATTGAATGCACCTGCTGCAATTTTACTGAACTCTGCGACTTTAGTACTTGTATATCGACAATCTAGCCAAAGTGGTTATGCAAAGTATTTCTTGCATGCATTTTATGCTACATTTAAGTCACCTTCTGTATTAAATTCCATTAAATTGTTATTGCTAGTTTACTGTGTGTCATTAAACTAACTAAACCACATAATTCTATATACAGTTAACAGTATTTTCTCTGTGCAAAGGAATGGGTATGATGTAAAAAGTAAAGAGAGTAGATTTTTATATATTTAATCTGCATTCCCTACTGTTTCAAAGTATTTTTTTTTATCAATCATCAAATATATTTCAAATCCTTATTATATAAGCTTGAGTCTCAATTTAAAAAAAAAATATATTGAAAAGCTTATATTCAAGTTACGCTATGTATAAACTGACTTGGAAAGGAACGGCTGTAATGTGGAAAGTAAAGAGAGTATATTTTTATATATCTGAATTTCATTTCACACTATTTCAAAGCATATTTCATTAGATTTCAGATATATCTCAAATCCTTATTATATTAACTTGGGTTTTAACTTAAAAAAAATATTGAGGTGCTTATATAAACTGTCTTGCTAAGGAATGGGTGTAATGTGAAAGTAAAGAAATTAGATTTTTATATATCTAAACTGCAGTCCACGATGTTTAAAAGTACTTTTTATTAGTCCTTAAATATATCTCAAATCCTTATTATTATATTAACTCGATTATTATATAAGCTTGAGTCTTAATTTAAAAAAAAAATTAAATATATAAGTGTATTTTATATATGTCTTAATTAAAATTAATACTAGAAGCTTATATTGAGGCTAATACAATATGTATAGTTTGACTTGTCAAGTAGTGAGTATTATGTTGAAAGTAAAGAGCCAGTTATGTTGAAAGTAAAGAGAGTATATTTTTATATATCTAAATTGCATTCTGCACTCTTTCAAAGTATTTTTTATTGATCCTCAAATATCTTAAATCCTTATTATATTATCTCAATTCTTAATTTAAAAAGAAAATGATTGAAAAGCTTTGTTATATTCAGGTTATTACAGTATGTGTAAACTGGCTTCCAAAATATATCTAATTACTTTAAATTTTTTGTGTAATGATTTTGTCTTTTCTAGATTTCAGTGAAATAGATATAAAAGAAATGCCAATTGATCTTAGATGGAATAAACATGTATATCAAAGGCTTATGATACAGCTTAAGAAAAAAAGTGAAGAAGCTGATTGCCTTGAATACAACTATCATTGTAATGCAAACAGGTGTGTTTTATATGAAATATTTTAGCTTTTCTAATTTTGGATGCAGAATTTCATAGTACTGTGACGCAGTTAGATGCAAAACTGTTTTAACATTTGTTTTCATCATCTTGGGAAAAAAATAGACGCAAGGACAACATTTCATCCACTTACCTCTTCAATAAGTTCTATTCACGCTTGTAACACTTCTACAGGCATTAATATTTCACATACTTACTGTTACCAACACAAATTAGTACACTTCCCCCCCCCCTCACACACACACTATTATTATAATACTACATATAACTATTCAAACTTGATTTTAAAAAACTAACTTAAAAAGTCTAAAATGGCAAAGCATGTGGTATGTCATTTTAGACTTTTTCAGGTAAGAACAATGAGGACATTTCCTAAGACCCCATTGACTGTGCATGTAAAATTAGGGTAAGCCAAGGTAATTTGCCAACTTGGGAAATATGTCAATTTGCATTATATCCAAATCCACTCACTAAATGAAGTATTGCCCCTTCCTCATCATTATAAACAGCTTAAAAATGTACTGCATTGACACCAATTTCATAGTTTAATTTCATACATTTTGGCAGGTATATCTTTACATGACCTCTTCTATTATTCCTTATAACTGGCTGACACTATAAGATAACAAGGCTGACACTATATAACAAGACTGACACTATAAGATTAGACCAAAAGGTTGTTTTGGGTCCAAACTTATAATTCGGATACAGATACCAAGTATGGTCAATCGATATTTTGGCAGGAGTGGAGTCAGCTGCCACACACTCCCTCTCCTGGAAAAATCCTTTGTTGAGTCAGTGAAAACAACTAAGGATGTCCCACGTTGTCTACCTATTCTCAACATGTGATTCAGTCAGGAGTAACCTGGTCAGCTAGCGAAGGACCAAACTTCAGTCACACAGTTGCTAGAAGGGCGTGACATCAGTCTTTGTTAACCAAGAGAAAGGTGGAATATGCCTCAGTGCTCAGTTTGATGCTGCAATCTCATGTTGATTGCGTACTCCAATCTCTTGTCCAATTCACCACTGTAGGAATGAGGTGTTTGGTTGGTCTTGGCCGGGCCTGAATCAGAGATCTAGAGCTTACAAGGCCGACACTATAAGATTTGACCAAATGCTAACTTCGAGTCCGAACTTTTAATTCGGATACAGATACCTAGCATGATCGATTGATGTTTTGGCAAGAGCGGAGTCAATTACCTCAGATTCACTGTAGCCATGTGAAGAGTATTGGCTGATAACAAATTAAAACTGATTCAGTTGGAACTTTGGGGTAATATGCCAGTGAATGCCTGGAGAGTGTATTCTATGGTGAAAACTGACTGAAAGTCCTGGTGAAAACTGACTTCTATGGAGAAAACTGATTCTATGGTGAAAACTGACTGGTCCCAAAATATTACACAGTTCTTTGTAGCCAAAATTTATAAATTATATCAAGTGTAATATGGGCCTTTTCGACATAATATTTGTGGAAATGGCTATATTAAAGTTAGAAAGCATGTAAAAAATGTATGTACAATAAGAGAAGAGTAACTTCTGTAAAATATAAAATAAATTATGTTAAGTATCATTTATGTTATCATTTAATACCCCATTATTAATATTATTGAAGAGCTTCTGGATACACAATATTAGCTGTTCTACCATTTTGAGCTAAGATATGAAGATTACAAGATTACCCTTACTTCCAACCTGTGAACATGCAATGTAATTAAATCAATTGAATATCAAAAAACGTTACTGTAAAGAATCTCCAATTAACATGATGAATGAATCACGGCAAAAGAATCATATCCATGGTTTGTTTACAATCTCTCTCCGCTCTGATAGGACAATTATCTGTGAGGATGAACTTGGAAAAAAAAATGAAAGCTACTTCAATTGTTTCAAAGAGCATCACAAATCAAAAAGAAGCTTTTTTGAGAATATTATTGAGGAAGTTTCTAATCGATTCAACGTGCAAGAACTTTAGTTATATTTCCGACCGATAGATGGCGGCAAATGTAAAACGTTTCTGTTTTAATTCTCCCATAGATTCATGTCCGGGTTTGAGGAGTGGATTGTCTCGGAAGCATTCCCGAGTGGATTGCTCCGAAAGCGTTCCCCATAAAACACACACTCTGTTTTATTATAAGCAGAGATTATTTTCTTTTCATCCATTCATTCTTATACCTCTATGTCTATGGTTTTGAAGTTTGATACTCTGTTCTCGATTAGTAGTACTCCCATCTGGGGGCATTTTCATGAAGTATTGTTCATACTTTGGGATAATACACCATTGAATTAGTTTGCTTTTATTTAAGTCAAAAGTTTATACAAAAATTAGTGCTTGATTTTAAATTTGCTGTGATCATTTTTTTTTAAATTAATATATCTCATAAATGTTTAAATGTTTATAATCCATTTAAAATTTCAGGTAGTATTTTGAAGGTCAATGTAATAAAGAAAAGAAAATTATATATATATATATACACTTGTGTGGTCAAGTCCAAGCTGTCTAAACTTGGGCCAAATTTAAGAATTACTTACGAACTATCTGTTAGGGTTTTATAATTAATTAAATTTCTGTTTTAAATAAAACTTTTGTTAGGCAAGTAATCTGTTATGTTTATTTTTGTTCTTTTCTTTTAATACTGCAGTTTTGATTCAAAGGTAGGTGTTTATTTATTAACTGAGTATCTTAATTATGTAGAAAATTAATGTGTAAAGTAACTATATAGTGGAACTTAATAATTCTAATGATAAATCTAAATGATAGTCATTAAATAAATATTTGTTACCTAAGTATATTGAATAGTTAGGGAGAAAAGCCTGCCCAACAATACTTATAGAAAATATGTTCATTTTATGCCCAAAGTGCAGGGGGGAAATATTTTTTCGAGATATTGACTATATTTATGACAGATATTGGCTATATTTATATCGAGATATTGACTATATTTATTCGAGATATTGACTATATTTATTACAGTGATTGTTTCATTTATTGTGGTGATGGATTATTTTCTCTTGTGTTTCAGGTTCTATCTTCATTTGTTATTTCTTCACTCCACTTTCTTAAATGATATATTAACATCGAATCTTAATGAAGCTGGAAGCAATCTGAAAATGACTGCAGAGGATGTTATAAAAATTCCAGACAAGTATGAAGACTCTCCCCTTTTAACCTTGAGATACATTCCAGGATTCATTCATGCTGTATCTGATCTCATTTTTAATCTTCTGGGAGACAAGTCCAATCCTTTTAATGATGAAACTTTTTCGAAGGTATGTTCTTTTTTATCTCTTAATTTCTAAGCTACTGAACACAGCTCATTATTGAGGCTTAATTTTGCACAGGGCCTGTACCACACCAATTTTCATTAGGAGAGTAATAAATACAGGATGGCTGCAGAACCTGGAATTCAGGGAATATCAACATTCTGAAAATATCGAGGAATTCCTAAAAAAAAAATTTAAAATCAGGGAAACTGGAATTCTTAAGGTAATCACAGCTTTCTTCCAACTCGTGACAATACATATGTGTAGAATTCCTTATTCGCGTTTCATGTGATGGGAGACAGCCTATTGGACACTTCAATAAAAAGAAGAGAGAGTTTAAAATTGTAATGTTTCTCAGTAATCACTCACATCTTAATTGTTTTGAAAGTTGCCAAGATATTTCATATGACAAGAAAAACAGATTAAAAAAATACTGTTTCTGTTTATACATACTTTTATTACAATAAGGGATATTTAACTATATGAATACTTGACTGGATTTTACAGAACACTGCTGTGTTTATAGCTGAGTTTTATAGCTTATCTAGAATTTTAATGCATGAAAGATTAATATTCTTATAATAATACTGTTCTTATGTAACTTTCGTATGAACACTATGATTATTATACTATTCAATGCTGAAAATGCTTAATTTTAATTATTTATTCTTAATTATCACTCTCAATTAACTTTCTTATGCTTGTTAAACTGATATTTAGTAAAAGTAGATAGTGATACATATCAGGGAATTTTTTATCTGAGATCCTATAGCCACCCCAAAATATGTAGGGTGGGTCGTTCATTCCCTTTAAAAGAAGTAGACTGAGCAGTTAATCGGATATGAAAAAATTTTTTTGCTAATAATTTGCAGTTATTGAAGCACCTATGGATAGAAGAATAAATGCGTAAAACTGTAAAACAGGGTTCGTTCACCTCCTAGATATCCGTAGAAACTGCTGGAATTTAAGGGGTTTTTTTTAGAAGGTCCCTTAATGACTTTATTTTATACATTTTACCCTTAGACACTTTTTAGTCACTAGGAAATCAGAACATATTCCTAGAAAATTGCTAGTAAATACATTACAATTTTTTACTCTTGAATACAATAATTTTTTTGTAATGTACAATATAATTTAATTTGTTATGCTTTGAACTAGGGCTGTGTTAATTAATCGATTAAGCTTTAGCAACAATTAAAGATTTTTGTTGGTCAAATGGTCAAATTGATTAGTTCGCTTAAAATTCAATTAATTCCTGACCCACAATTCAAGTCTTTCCACTTCATACCCACAAAGAAAAAATATTTGTGAAAATGCCCTACAGTTGGGAAAAGAAATAAAAAAATGCTACTCAAATTGAAGAGAAGATACAAAGTTATAAGCAAAACAAGTGTAGAAATCAGTGTTTCGGTTCTATGCACAGTGATACTTTTGCTAAAAGTTCAGAAAATTTATGCCCTTTTCAAATTTTACTTAATGCGTATAAAATATTAGCTGAATTAAATGGTGTCTATCAATCTCCCTTACTTGGTAGAAAATACATAATATGCAATTTCTGATCTTTGCTCAACTAGCAAGCCAAATGCTATGTTTGACTGTAACTTCAACACCATTAGAGTGAGTATTCAGTAGCACAGGATTCCTAGTCACTAAATTTAGGTCAAGTTTAGAGCTAGAAATTGTAAACTTGCTCGATTGTGAGATTAGTTAAAGGAAAATATAAATTCCTAACATTTGTAACATTGTAATAAAATATATGCATAAGTTTGATTTTCATTTCTCATTAATTTTAAAATTTGTTTACTTGAATTTTGCTTTAAGCTTTACCTCAAGTTCTGTACATAAATTTTTTTTTTTTTTTAAACTATCAAGGGATTTTTTAAGGCATTTATTTATTTTTATAAAATTATTTTCTTCACTGACATATCCAATGAGTATGTTTGGATATGTCCCCCCCTTTGAAAATTTTTTAGGTTTTACTTTACAGCTGTACTTTTCATTTTTACTTATCACAATGAAATAATTTTTTTCTTATCATGACCATTAAATTCTGCAATTTGTTACAAATGAGGATCTTCTTAGGGAAACTGGCAAAATATTTCTTATTTTTATAGTTCACTAATTAATCTTTGAGTTTTCGTAGTGCTGACATTTTTTATTCTTTCTTAATTATCTTAATCTAGACCCTTTTAATAAATATTTTTAAAGTTTTAATAGATTTATATACATAAATAATGGTAGATATTCTGCAAATAAATAAATAATGATATGGATGATAAATGTTTCTAGATTCTTGTTTCAGGGTTAATTTTTGTGCAATTGAGTGGTATGTCATTAATTTATATTTTAATGTTTATACATAAAATTTAGAACAATTAAAAATATTGTAGATGACAGTTGTATTCCCAGCATAAGTGTATATCACCCCCTCCCCCAATCCCTGTTGAAATAAAAAATTAACAAGCATGTTGTCTTTAGAAACTTCTGAGATCATTTCTAGCTGCAGAAATGCAACTAAAATAATATTTATCCTCAATATATGACTTTCTAATCAGCTGATCCAAGCTGTTTGTTGTGCATTCTTTATGCCTTATAGATTATACAGATTTAGTTAATAATAATAATAAGGGGGGAATTAATATTTAATATGTTTATCCATTCTTTTTATTTTCATAAATAGCTATTCTGTGCATAAATAGATATCACGTCTTATACCGTCTATGGTAAATTTTGCGTATCTGAATTGAATACATTTTTTAAAAATTAAAACTTCACTGTTTTGTAACTTATTTATTGGGAAATATTTTTAGTTAAAACTTTTTCAATTTTATGTGCTGAAATAACTCTTTCATTACAATATGTAATTTGATGACCCTGAAAGGGCTGTTATCTGGTAGTAAAAAAATTATAGCTTCATCAATTTAAATCCAATTTTTTTTTCAATGAAATCAGATTATTAATATTTATGAAGTGACCCAGGAAGCGACTCAAACCCCAACCCCAAACTTTTATCTGACAAGTGCTTTATTGACTTATGTCACCTTTTACAAAAAATATATATCTGCTAATCCTTTTAATATTCTTTTTACATTCAATTCCATGGAAAATTCTGAGTGGTAATTTATATTTGAGGAGTGGGGATATTTTAGGAAACCACAGATATTTGAAATTTTGTAATACAAACAAATGTACATATATTTTTTGGAAAACTTTTAAACAAATTTTGAATTGTTTTATAATAATCACTTAAAATATTTATTTTACACTGAAGACTATGAAGAATCTGTAGGAAAATTTTACATTTGAGCAGCATAAAATTAATTAAGGGACAATAAAGTTCAAATTTTGTATAAAGAACTATTGTGGAACATGTTCGAGGGAAAATTTACAAAATATTTTCAAGGTCCACAAACAAAGATAAGATTACAGATTTATGGAAAACTTTCTAAAACAGAAATCGAGATTAATAAAGTGAAATTCAAGAAAGATTCTCTGTATATAAAAAATCGGAATAAAATCTAAATCTTTAGAAAAATCTTGAGTGACACTATTCCGACACTAGCCTAAAAGAAAAAGTTATGAAAATCACTAGAAAAAAAATCAAAAACATCATAGATTTTTGACAGGATTATATTATTTTATAAACTTTTTCTGTGATATTTAGAAAACCAGACCATTTTTACTTTTAATCTGTCTAGTTGTACAGGTTTGCGAGAATGTTTTCAGAAAAGGGGAAATAAATATTTAATTTCATACTTTATTTGATTATCTGCCTTGAGAAAAAGTCATATAAATTACACTTAAATTCGAAGATCCAGGAGAAAACATTTAAGTCATATCTTACAGAAGATGCCTATGACTACTACTAAAAAAAACCATCTGCACACACCCCTTTCAAAAATCCTAGCTACACCACTGTTTTTTTACTAAGTTTATTTGAGGAATTTTAATGAAAATATATAAATATGTTTAATCAAAAAATTTAAGTTAGCATTTTAAAATTACCAATTAAAATTATTAATCGATTCTCACCTTTACTTTAAACACAGCAAATGTTTATACATTCCTGATATTTAATAAATTATGAAATGAAAATTGATAAACTTTTCATATTGTGATTTTTTTGTGCATGGGCATTGTAATATAACTCAAGGGAATTTTTAACATGGCTGGAAGGGGTATAGCTGATTCAAAAGCTAGGAACCCTGTTCCAAGACAGGGATCAACAACCTTTCCTCGTGGCCTGGCAGTAATGTCTGTGTTGGAAGGGAAAAGATTCCTTCCTTTTAAACTTACTGATTATTGATTTCTTCTATTTTTATTATATTTATTAATTTTGTTTTACTTCCAGATTTAAGATTATCTTTATTATTAATATTTCCAGATTAAAATTATTATATTTATTTTTCAAAGTTATTATTATATTTAGATTTGGCCTGATCATATAGAATAAAGTTACTTTTATTATTATTAAAAATTTTTCTTTATTGCCTTTACTATTTCTTGCCATTCTTGTTGTTTGGCCTGTGCACAACACCCCTTAGAATATTAATATATATACAACAACAAACAATGCCAAAATAATTTCACTACCATTGACACCTTCATATGAATTGCAGAGTTTAAATCTAATTAATTTATTGTACAGCCATAAAGGGGACACAACTCAATTATGTTAAATTAAAAATTTCTTTTATTTGCAACAATTCTAAATTTAAAACATCATTAGATTCATTAAAGCTTCAATTAAGTGCATAGTGGTAAAAATCAAAGTACATTGCGTTATAATTCATTTAATTATATTTAGAACTCAACTATTAAAGAAAAACCCAGGATCAGAATCCACTGGTCTGCCTGGAGAGCTGTCCACCAACATTAATATTGAGAATAAAAATAACAAAAACAAATTATTGATGTATAAAAATCAGGACTTAACCTCAAATTCAGTGAATGGAACAAATTATTTGTATAAACATTCGTGTTTAGATTTTTCTTGTAAGGAAACTGTCTAAATGGCAGCACCATACCCTATAACAACGTGCAGCAACAGGCATACATTTCCAGCCCTGTTAAATCTAATTTGAAGTTGCACAACTCATTTGAAGCCAAAGAAAACTGGCAAAATCCGGTAGGGATGACAAATCACAGCTGACTCTCCGGATTATGAGGCTTGCATGGAAAAAGCACTTATAAAGAATGCAAGGAAACACCTAAGTTCCAATTACTCACGGCACCTGAAGACTGTAGGTAAATGCGATGATGAATTGTAGTCAGGCACATTGACTGCTGTTGAATTTCACTTTCGTTCGATGCCAGTAGTGGGCATGCTGGTGGATACGGAATTTCTCTTTAGAGCACACAACTCTTGCAGTAGGCATATTGCTGGATACGGAATTTTTTTTAGAACAAACAACGCTTGCAGTAGGCATATTTGTTGTGGATGCAGAATTTCTCTTTAGAACAAACACTAGCAGTAGGCATATTGGTGGATGCGGAACTTCTCAATAGAACAAACAACACTTGCAGTAGGCCTATTGGTGGATACAGACTTTCACGTTGGTTGCATGAATATAATAAAACATTTTTTGGGTGACCGCGGGTTATGGGCACCCTTGCATGGGGCCCGATTCACGGATCTCAACAGCAAAAATAAAAATCACCTTCTCGAATGCTGGCCAGGAGTCGAAAACCATTAGCAACTGTTTGCTTCCCAAGAGTCGCTAAACTTGGCGAGTAAAAACCCGCACAGAGTGCCTATGCACATACTGCGGAATAAATATGATGCTATGCCAAGAACCGTGAGGTGGGCATGAAAATTAAAATTACGCCACCAAGCACACAGCAACCCAATGGAATGTCTAGGACCCCATTTCCAGGTGTTCGAAGAAATAAGCAAAGAAGAGTGCAATTTTCATTTGTGTCCTTTTTTTCACAAACTCGTGAATGAAGTGAAATCAAGTTAAAAGCCGAGAGCAAACACCGGAGAATTGCGTAGAACATATTTAGCATTTGAAGACACATCACGCATAATTTTGAATAATGAAAAACATGAAAATGATAACAAATTAAAGAGGGGGATAAATCGCCGAAATATTCAATAACAACAAATTAATTTAGAATTTTGAAGGGAAAATAACGAATTTTGAACTATTTTTAAATTTTGAACCATTAATTAAAGTAGCATCATAAAATCCCGGCATAACATCTGTGAGCTGATAACGGGCCACATTCACCTATTGAACTATATAACTAGTAGAATATAATTCTAATAAAACTTAGAACTATGAATTATGTTTATTTTATTTGGTATAAATAAGAATTAAATTGTTTAAAAAATACCTAAAATATTTTTTTAACAATTCACATGGATTAAATACCAATCTTTTTACATGTTATTTAAAATGTATGATGTTTGTTTTCATTCATGTAATTGAAAACATTTAATACTAATTACTAATTGTTAATACTACTACTATACTCTTTATAAAATCATTTTTTAAAAATTAAAAGTAAAATAAAAACTAGCCTATGATTAGAAACTAAATTTTGAAATGAGACTTCTTCATAACTAGTTAGTTTAAATATCCCATTATAACAACATTCATTTCTTGCATCATGGGCCAAGTAGATACAATCAATACTTTGCTTGAGATCTGTGGGACGTAGGTTACCAACCCCTGTTCTAAAAAAAATTTCTGCAGAATATTGATTTTATTTTTGGTTTTAGTGTTTAGAAAACCTCTTGAAAAAAATGCTCAAACCCTTCTGGAAAACTCCTGGAAATGGGTTCTTGCAAAAGAGTAAGAATCCTGATAAAAATAAAGGAATAAATTATTCATCCATTTTATTGGAATAAAAAATTATTTTCGAAATAAATTACTTTTAATTTTAAATGCATTTATTGCTTGAAATGCATTTATTAATTTTTTAAAAACGTCATTTTTTCTTACAACTCAACCCAAACCTTTCACTTTGTTGTGTTAGCAATTGGATTTTGATTGAAGCGGCTTATTTGTTTTAAGATACTTTACTTCATTATTGTTCTTTGAAGAACATAAACTTCTCTTTCTCTTTTTATAACATTACATATTAAGTGTATTTACGTGTTTATAGTGTATTTCATTTATTGTGTTTATAGTGTTATTTATAGTTCTTATTTAAACAGGCTATTTTCGACTTTTATTCTAGAATTGTGTTTAGAGTTTTGTTTAATTTGTAAACATTCTATTCAGTTTTTAAATGTTTGAATTATGGTGGATTGAATTGTGGTGATGTATTGTATATATCTGGTAGTGGTTGGGACCACAATTAAAAAACTTAAACACTGAAGAAATAAAAAAATAAATAAAAGAAAGTTATGGAGATTGTTGCAGTGCATTTATGCATCAGGTGGTGATGGAAAAATTAATCTGTCATCAAGATTACTATAACTGTAACAAGGCGAGGATATAATAGAGTTGAACAATTTAAAATTGCAAGATCATCAGATTTATACTGTTAAGCAAATTAAAATGGGATTATCCACCTATGATAATAAACGTCATATTTTAAATGACGGAATTAAGAGCTTAGCATATGGTCATTATAAAATTTAAATGATTGAATTATGGTGGATTGAATTCTGGTGATGTATACATTGGGTGGTGGTTGGGACCACAATTAAAAAACTTAAACACTGAAGAAATAAAAAAATAAATAAAAAGAAAGTTATGGGGTGCATTTATGCATCGTGCGGTGGGGACAATCTTTAAAAAAGAAAAAACTTTTTTTCACTGAGCAGCATCATTAAAGCAGCATCGTTATTTCTTAAATACTAAATTCACATTTAACATCATCAGTCTCAAAAATACTTTCATGTCATTTGCGATGCAATACTAAAAATGCAGACAACCGGATACAATTTCATTTAAAACAAAAAATAGAGGAGCATACCTCTATAAAAAACATAAAACTAGCTGATCCCGGCTGTGAGTACACATCAAAGGGATCCCATTTCTAGTGTTACAGGTACAGAAATCCTCAGAATCTCACAGTTCACAAACATTAAAATAAATTCACTTTACAAATTAATTTTCAAGAACACCCCACCCCCTAGAACATTATTTTTCATCTTAAAATTTCATTATTAGTTTTAACGTCATTAAATTAAAACAAACTTTGTTAACTCCACTGGGTTATGGTTCCAGTGAGTTTGCCACGGTCAGGATTTTCAAAGGTAGTCAATAGGCTGGTCGCCGAAGGCAGCGAGTTAAAAATAAATAGAGAAATTACCTCTATTGTTTTCTTATTGGGACACCCAGGAAAATCCTTCTGTATCTAAAGTGAACCCTATAATGCCATCATGTGCAAGCAATCAAAAATGATTAATTCTCAGTTGTGCAGTGAACTGACAGGGTGTTGAAGTTAATAATTACTCTTACTTTTTATGTCATTCCAATTTAATCATGATTATATTGGAATGTATTGTAATTTTCATAAATACCAACTGTTTTGTTAGTAAATAAACTAAAATATATATAAGACTTAATAGAATCATAAATTAGATATATGCTCCTTACTTAATATTTATGTGACTTTCAGGTGTATGAAGTGATACTGTCTTACAATGTCATCTGTCGAATTTACCTCTTCCCTTTTGAGAAAGGACCAGAAAATCATTTGATATTTTTGAGCCTTCACATTTCATGGTTGATGAAGAAACTTCGTAATTTATATGATGGAGACTGCAGGTAATGTTTTTTCTTTGAATTTTTTTTATATTTCAGTTAACTTATTTATTAATTATTTATGTATTAGTTAACTTATTTATTAATTTATTAACTGTTGCAATGATAATTTTCCCTCCATATCTGCTGAATTATGAATTGTTCCAAACAAAACATATCTATGTTCAAAACTCTGCATGCTCGTTAGCACTTTGGCTGTAGTGTGGCATATTGAGTATGCCATTTAGAGTTGAAACTCCAGTGACTCATGTAATAATGATGTGTATGCACTGACATGCCACCTAACCTCTCTTTAAACAAAGAGTAGCACGAAATAATGCTGTGTTTGTAATGTAAAAAAAACATCCTTTGATCTAGCGTGACCATATGGTCACACTCTATAACAGCCAAAAATGAATACATTTTTTGCTATTACAGAGTGTGACAAGAAGTAAATGTTATTAATCAAACAGTCCCATGTAAGTAATTTATGCCAAAAATAACTTTAAAATTGATATAAAATTGAAACCTTAGCTTTAATTGATGAAAACAGTGGTCTTTAACATTTTTTGAGCCATGAGCTTTATTTAAGTCAGTTAAAGGCTCACAGGCCAGGCCGCACACACACACAATTATGAATGCTTGCTAAAATGTACATGTATGCAGGGTTGTACGGTTATTAAAAACTCCTTAAATTCACTTTGTTTTCAAGATCCCTTAAAGCTACTTATTTTTGCCAAAAGCTCCTTAAAATTTTTGCTATTCCAATTCCGTAATGCAAAACAAAACTGGACAAGCGACTGATTGTCCGAAATCAGAACTGTAAAGAATATTATCAAAATATTAGAGATTACTGTTATTTCTGTTTGTGTTTTAATTTCTTTTGCCCCAAAATGTGAACTTCGTTAGCAGAATCAATAGGAAAAAAAGAAGCAAAACAACCCCTTTGACCTCCACTGAAAAAATAAAATAAAGTAAAAAGAGACTCAAAGATTGTTGATTAGTATAGTGCACTTTCCTTTCTACCTGATAAAATACTCAAAGTTTATTTTTCTTCGCAAAGGTAAAATTTTGCTCATTTATTCTTTGTTTGGTGTCAGTTTGGGATAAAATGTTCAGAAAATTTAAACTCTTTTGAAATGTTTGCTCTAAAACTAATATTTCCAAATAAAATTATTTGGAGTGGGATTCCCTTACGTTCCTTATTAACGAGAAGGATATTTTCACCAAGTGAAAATACAAATGATTGTTTCTACATTGAGTCAGTCAAGTCAAAACACAGAAGTGATCTGGGCTAGGAATTAATGGGATTAAAGCATCTTAGTGAGATTGAAATTTATAAATATTAACTTACAATCACTATCTCTTTTCGTTCAGTTCAATCATTCTGTAAGCATGTCAGAACCAATAAAAAATGGATAAAAATAAGTCAAATTTTAAAGATAAGTATTTGCTTCAAAAAAGCTGATGTGGACAGCTCATGACTTTTCTCCAAAGATATAAATATATATATTTTACCTTCAGGATTCCTGTGCACTATATGCATAAATTACCCCTAAATCATTTTAAAAGGACTCATTTTGAATATTATCATCAGGTTATTTTTATAGTGTCCAGTATAAATGAATAAATATTTTACTAAACAAAATAATTTTTCACATAAATGATTGGATTGTGCAATTCATTTTCTATTGTGCATTACTGAGAGTCCACAAACATCTTTTTCCATCCATCTCCATCCTGTAATTATTACACAGTAGGCAGACTAGCTTATTTTCATATTTTGATTAATTTTAAGAAATATTGTGCATATGCAACCAAATATTATCAGAACATTATGAGAGTTAATAATGATGGAAGTAAGATGATTCTTATAGTTAACATTCTCATGCTGTGCTTTGAATCTAAAGCCTTATTTTTTCAAATGATAATTATACAGAGTTTATTTTAAAACTAGCCATTTCCCTCATGGCTTTGCCCATTCTTAATGGCTATTGGCCACTAAATGTGACATCTACACACTAAAAAGAAAAGAAAAAGATTTTAAAGAAAAAAAAATAGATTGGCACACATTCTGAGAGTCAAAATGATGCAATTTTTTTTTAATCTCTTTGTATCATCTCGTCTAATTGGAATTTCCTTCAATTTTTTCATTGATCTAAAAGTTGAGATGGATGGAATGAGACCAAAACCAAGATTCTAGCTCGAGTAAAAATACTAGATAGTTTTGAAAAGTTGTTTTGCATTATTTAATTATTCATTTGCATCGTTGCCCCTAATTTGAATTTTTTAAAACATTAAATTTTTCCTATGACCAAAAGATGAACCAAGATTCTAACTCGGGTGGAAGTGCTCAATAATTGGGCAAAAAGGTTTTGAGCTTTTTTATTATTCCTTTGCACCATCACCCCTAATTCAAAAATTTAAAATTTTAGATTTTTCCTTTATTCTTTAAGCTGAAACAGATTGGATCACACCAAAATCAAGGTTCTAGCTATAGTGGGAGTGCTTGATAATTTTGATACATCATCCACTCATTCAGACAGTTCAATACATATTATATAGATATACTTTTTAATTGATAACATGTTAAACAATAAGTAAAAAAAGTAAAAATTAGTTAATAAACATTTTGTGAGCACTTGTTATTTTTGTGTAGAATTTTTATATATGTAAATTTGTTATAAAAAAAGAAAATAAATTAAACAGCTGCACAGGCATTAATTAATTTTTCTGGAACATATATTTCTTTGGAAAATAATACTGATATAAAAGAGGGTTTTAGCATGTAATCTATAAAAAAAAAACTTTGACATGGCATTAAAAACTTATTTTTGTCACTTAATTTTTGTTTTCAAAATTGGGTATGAACCCTGGTATATATAACATATATATTTCATTTTATTGAATCCTCAAATTTTTTAGTGAATGCATGTTGTACTTTTCACAACGCTTGAACCTGGATGAAATGATCTGCAACAATAACTATCACCTCTCTTTGTGCTTTTGATTACCTATTAAGAAGGAAAGTAGATGAAACATGTCAGGTACTCTAGATTTCATATTGCCTGGAATTCCGAAAATTTCCAAACAGTATTTTTAACACTTCAGCGAAGCACGTATTTGACTACGTTGTCACCAGAATATAATATTTCAAGTGAGAAAAATGGACAAAAAAGCAATTTTGGCTCAAAATAGATGTCGCAAAATGCAGAGAATTTCAACCATTAGAAAGTGTAGGGATTAAAGCAAATGGAGAGCAAAAACTTTCTATAATTAGGCAATTTGGAATTTTATGAGTACTTTGAACATTCTTCAGTTCTGGTTGGAAAACACATATTTAAAAACACAGAAAATGTTCTAACATAACGATAATAAAAGGACAAGTTTTGGTGTAAAATAAGCATTGGCAAATGCAAAGAATTCAAACCGTTGTCATGGGACAATTTTTAGCATTTCCTGTTGCCACTTCAGAAACTTAAGGTATCTTACGCCCCCCCCCCCCCCCCTCCTCTCTGGAAACATTTTGAGCATTCCAAAGCTCTGAGTATCAGCTTGTATTCTCGGGTCCAGGGGACACGCCACGAACGGCATAGGATACTTTCAATCCCTGGCCGCTGAGTACCAGCTGCAGATCGTGAGAACTGTCAAATAATGCTATGATTTTTTAAATAAAAATGGACACCTGCAAGTGTACTGGTGCCCCTTAATATTCACCAACCCTTTGAAAAAGGTTAACCAAATGACTCGGAGGAGCTCAGGTTCATCACAAGATTTATTGCAATTTTCTACGTATCGCAACCAAATTATAGCCATGGGAGGGTGGGGGGGGGGGGGGGCATAGCCCGATTCTTGGGCTGGAAGTGGAAAATTCAGAAGTTAAGTAGTTAGATTTTTGAGGGCAAAGAAATAGCATCTCCAAAAAAAAAAAAGACATGTCCATCCTGACAATTGTCGCCCTTGCTGTTTCTCGGGGTAAGTCTTTAGTCCGCTTCTCCACTGCAGAGTGCATACCAGAGGTTAGACTTAAAAATCAGTTGATTGTATAAAAGGAACTAATTACTCAAATAGACAATTGAATCTTAATAGAGAGACAGAGAGGGGTTTAATTATTGTAATATTCATGATAGTGAATTTCCTTATGCAAAGCAAACTATTATTGTGCTGAAAATAACTAATCAAGTTAATATGTGTTTTTATAACAATATCTAAATTTAACAATTATTTGTATTTACTGTGTATTCCCTCACATTATGCATTTCCAACTACTCAACCTAGAGTTAAACTCGATAATCAAGTAAGTTGCTTTTTTACGATCAGCGGTTATTTTATATTATAATGGTAATTTTCCAATGGAGCAATGCCACAATCGTAGCTCCACCACCCTTTGACAGTCTTTATGGTTATTGATATTCATCAGAAATTATAATGCTGAAAGTTTTTCTGTATAAAATTTATACTTTTTTCTATGTAAGCAATTGTATACAAGCTATGCAAATACATTGCAATGCAAGTGCATTGAATCCTTCGTAAGACATACACTTTTTTGTTTGGTATTTTACTCTTCATTCATTGCATCTTACCTCTTGTTTCCTCCTTGGTTTTTCATCTTGTTTCTTTACTCGCCATTGGTAACTCACTTTCCTTGTTTCAATCATATTTACTGTTACATCAGTCGCCTATCTAGATCTCACAAATCAAGGTTGTGTTTCTTGTGTATCGAAGACTATATATTGCTTTCAAAACTGATCAGCACTATTATATTTGTGTTGTGTGCTGCTATTACTTTTGTGTTGTGTGCTGCTATTACTTTTGTGTTGTGTGCTGCTATTACTTTTGTGTTGTACGTTGCTATTACTTTTGTGTTGTATGCTGCTATTATTGTGTTGTATGCTTTGAGATGATACATATTCCTTAATTCTTGTTTAGAGAAAGTACTAACTCTTATTTTTGACAGTTTATATTGCACTAAATATCTTGTTTTATTTGTCTCTAGTTTGCCCTCTGAACTTACTATTGCTGAAACTACATTCTCTTTCAACAATCCCACTCTGAAGTTTAGACACAAATTCGTGAAGTGGATTGGCCGCCCTTCTGTTTTTGCTGATGATAGAAGTGCAGAACTGTGTAGACTTGTTGAAGAGTAAGTATATCAATTGTATCTTTCTGCTTAAATAAATAAATTGCCTTCACTCTTAATCTGGTAATTCTCAATATTATATGTATATCTCATTGAAAAATGATTTTAGTTTTAAGTTTATGTTGTTTGATGATGCATGCAAAAGAATAATACCATATATTTCTGAATATAAGCCTATACATTTATAAGACAAGTATGTAATTCTACTGTAAAATATTTGCCTAAAATCGGAAACTCAAATTAAATAATAAAAAATGAGCCAAAACATACAAAGCATTGCCATATGTTTGATACCTGCTGAACAATTGGCGCCAATCACATTGTATGGTTATGCCGGCATTGTTCATGCTTACTGGGAAAATAATGCTCACATCATATCTCTTTCCTCCTCCTTTTCCAAAAACATCCAAACTTGCATGATGGATGGATGTGACGACATCACAATTGCTGCCATTTGCAGCTTGATGGTTACGAGCTGAGCCTAAACTTGCAAAAGCAAATGTTCATTACAAGTACGTAAGTAAATATTAGTAACTGATTGCTGGCCAGGCAAAAAATTAAAAAATTACATATATTCAGAAATTAAAACATAAGAGGAATAACTTACAATTTAGCACAAAAAATTATAATGCATATTTTTGTGTATAGTACGTGACCTCTTATCCGGCGTTCCAATATCCGGACTCTCCCAAAACCGGAATACGGCAAAATAATGCCAAATTCTGCACTAACAAGCGATTATTTGCTAAATATTGCGCTAAATAGCGATTTTTTATTTAAAATCCTGCCAAATGCTTTTTTGCATTAATTAGCAATATCAATAAAAAAATTCATTGAAACCTACTATTTTAGAGGGTTTGAAATAGGACGCACAAACCGCGCACTAAATTCAAAATTCCTGTGCAGAAAAAAATGCTGTGTGCACTCGCCTCCGCTGATTCTTCTTAAATTTTGAAAACGAATGCGAGGAATTCTCGCGATAGTGAATGAAAATATTCCGTGGATCATGTTTTTTCTGAGAAGTTCCACAACTCCTCTTTTCTGGAAAACATCCGAAGTAGCACCATTTTCCCCAAAAATTTCCTAAGCGGCTGCATCCGGCTGTCACTCCCGATAGTAGCTCTCGGAGGTGACGATTCGGCACAGGCGAGACCATCACATTGACTGCGAGACGCGTCATTCCATTCTTCACTAGTTTCGGATAAGTCTCATGTATAGTATATAGGAGCCTTATACTATACAGGAGTTAGTTACGGACAAGTCGCGGCAAGGTGCTTTTTTAATGGTGTTTCATTTTTTTCTGGGTGTATAGAGCAGAGCACACTAGGCACAAAGGTTTCGATTTTTCCGAATTCGTTACATTTTCTTTTCTGCGCTTTGTTCCAGGACTTTGATTTTCGGTAAAAGTATTCCAACTTTTTTGCTAGAAATATTCCGATATCGCTAAAGAAATCCTACGCTCTTCAAACCTGATGTGCCGCACAGAATTCCCACTATTTTGCACAATTTAATAAACATTTATTGGAAAAGATGAAAAAAAAAGAGAGTCATCAGCACATTTATGAGATGATAGAAAGTACGTTTAAGTAAGGAATTCCCGAAATTAATGAGAGTTAACTTTTGCTGAAATGCAGAGAAAAGTATAACAGCTATAAAATGTCATTCAGGGCCTTCTGATTGATCTCTTTAAATACTTAACCTAAGCAAATCTCCATGGAAATATACACATCTTCAATATTTTAAAAAACGTTGATGGAATTCCAAGATCAAAATCATTTTCAATTAAATCCTATTATTTGGATGAAAATGGCTATTTTGGACCGAAAATTGACTCTAGCAAAAAGTTCCATTGCAGTATATTTATGGAGTTTTAACGTGTTACATTTATTAATTAGTAATTTATAGAAGACAGTTTAGAAATATCGTGTAATTTTTTTTATTTAAACACGATCGCCGGTATATTTCATTTTATTTTTAAATATTTTCCATTTTTTCAATCTGCTTCCATCCACTAATATTTTTATATTTTTTGTACTTTTTATGCTGGGATATTATCTTTTAAACATATTGTTGGTGAAAATGAGATATATGTTTAGGATAACGAAATTAAAATTTTTTTATTTATTCAGGCATTTAGAATTATAAGGCTTATTAGAAATACATTTGAAGAGCATAAATTAGAATTTGATATATTTGCACCCATAGTTGAATATCTTATTTCAATTAAAAATGAACATCCTTCTCATCTTAATTTTATTAAAAGTACTTTAAAATATTTTGAAACATATGAACAAAGGTGCTTCTGCCAAAATATTAAATGAATATGCTGAGGGCCCACTTTAGTTGATATGTTAAAAAAAAAAAAAAAAAAAAGTCTTCTAATAACTACCCTGAATAATCAACATTTTTCAGACATTTTTTTCTTTCAAAATTTTTCTTAATCACTAAATTTGATACTATAATTACATGTAATTTGCATTTTAGTTAACCCATATAGATTGTGAAAAAAACTTTTTTTTAATACATTTATGTTTTTAAAATGAATTATAATTTTCTATAATGACATTTGAGACCATTCCAGTAAGTTTTAGAAAAAGTGTTCCGAATTACGAGAAAACCTCTTATCCAGAATGCCTGAAGTCCCAAGCATTCCGGATAATAGATCCTGTACTGTACTGGTAAAATTTCAGGTGTAAACATATATTTTGATGCATAATTATGCATTTTGAGGGAACTCTGGAATGGGATTTGAATGTTTTTAAATTCCAGTGTCATGAAATTTAAAAGTGCAAATATCATAAAATTTAATGACCATTTACTTTTGTTATGAGGGTTTTCCCTTCCCTTACAATTATTAAACCCTTTATTTACTAATTATATTCAATACATTATTTATTTATAAGTTATTTACATTTTGTTTCTATGTTTACTTTAACTCAACCATTACCATTGCTTGGTCTGTGCTCAACTATGTAAACCTTTTAAAACACTTCAACAGCAAATAACTCTTAATTCCACTTACCTTTAAGTAAATAAATAGCACAGCCAACAAACTACTAAAGAATCACAAACACTAATTGTTAAATTAAAAATTAACCTTTATTAACAATAATTAAAAATTTAAGGTTTCATTACATAAATTGTATAATTTTAAGTAGTACATTGCGTATGTAATTAAAATCTATTAAATGAAAACTCATTTTTCAATTAAATAACCCACTAACAAAATTACCCAGGTACAGAATCCACTCTGGTCTGAAGACCAGAGCTTGGTCTGCCTGAGGAGCTGTCCACCACCAAAAATGTAAAGTATTCAATTCTCAAAAATATTAGGACTAACACAATAATTTGAAACAATTATTTTGTATCTATAAAACTACGAGATAACAAGTATTGTATGCAAGTAGTTGTCTCTTAAAAATTCTTGTTACTTATTTAAATTTCCAAATGCCACACTATTATTTTTAAGCACAGATGTTGCACAGATTAAGCACAGGATTATACCGTTGATTTTTGTATCTTGAGCATAATTAAAACACCTTTGCTGATCACTCACTGTTGCACACAATCACTTTGGCTACTGCTGAAACCGAAAATAAAAGTGGTTGAAGACAAAGAGGGGGGGGGGGAAATATCTCCCTACTTGATGTGTGATGAAAAACTACTCATTGACTTGAAGACACCAAAATTTGTTGATTTAAATGACAGTTTGGAACGGAGCTGCACTTTGACGAAACTGTAGGCTATAAAGAGGCCTGTTATGAACGCTGGCTTACTCCGACCGCACTTGGTCATCCGCATCTTCCATCCTTGGATCCGAAAGGTAATTGAGGTAGTCAGCACTTGCAGAAAGGTGAACCATCTTTTGTGGAACATCACCATCTTAGCTGACAGGCAAATGGAGAAGAATTGTCACTTTGACGAGGATCCCCGCAAATGAGATTTTATCAACCTCAATTCGTCTGCTGCTTTAGAATCGAATAAATAGCAATCTTATGGTGACCGCGGAATACGGGCGCCCATGCATTGGGGCCCCGATCCACGGATCTCCTTAGCCGTCGGAAAAATCACCACCTCGCCTCTTGCTGGTCAGGAATCGAATGTCCGGCAACACGCTTGCCTTCCCAGGAGACGCCAAACTTGGCGAGTGAAACCCTGCGCTTCGCGCCGAGCGCTTACGCATACACTGCGGAAATAAAACGCTGTTATGCCAAGAATCAGAAAAAGATCACTTCTCCCAATGCGGCAACCCGCCGCACAGCAACCCACCGGATGTGATGGCACCCTAAATGCAGCTGTGAGGGGAAAAACTGATAAGAAGTCCACTTTTCTCTTAAAAAAATGCATCTTTTCTGCAAACTCGTGAATGAAGTGAATTGAAGTTAAAACACAAGAGCAGGAAGCCAAAAGATTAACAAAGGATATTTTAACGTTTAAATATGCATTGCGTATAATTTTGAATAATAAAACAAAGAAAAAGATAACAAATTACGTTAAAGGGGAAATAAATCGCCGAAATATTCCAAAACAACAAATAAATTTAGAATTTTGAAGGGAAAGGGGAAAATAACGAATTTTAAGCTATTATCAAATTTTGAACTATTAATTAAATTTAGAGCTGTCAGATCTCGGCATAACACTTTAAAGATTTCCCCCCTTTTAAATAAAAATTATTTATCTGCTGTAATTTGGTGATTTATAGGAATTTTTTAGTGGTAAAAAGATATGCTTCATGCTCACTTTTTCTGTTTCGAACTTCTTTGGAGGAACTTCTGAACATGCATGTGATATGCCATAAAAACACAAATCTCAGTATCAATCACATGATTTCACCTAGAAGAGTTTTGACAGAAGTGATGTCAGTAATAAAAGTAACCATTTGAAAAACATATTGTCAGATTACATTTCTAAAAACGAGCAATATTGAAGTTCTCGCATATTTCCTGATAAGTTAGCAGGGTTTTTCACAGGAGGGGTTCTTCATATCATGTGGATGATTATAAACTGTGTCTACTGGGGAAGAGATAAAAGTTTGCTCATGGGAGAGGACAAAAAGCAGCCCATGCATCTTTTGCTTTAGGAATCTTGGTGTGTGGCAATTTTTTTTCAAAAACAGATAGGGCTAGTTCTTGAAAGTGCCTAGTAATATATAAAAGTCATCCTCCCCTCTTTTACTCACGCCTTACTCATTTTGGAAATCAAGATTGCATTAGAGAAAATTTATATTTAATGTTTGAAGTTAATTTTTATTTAATATTATGCTGAATATTAATTGTATTAAAAAGGAATAAGATGCCAAAAATTAGTCTTTCATTCAATAATTTGAAGCTGGGATCCACTTCTTATTGTGTTCGAAAATTCTTATTTTATCCTCTCCAAATCCCATTAATTTCCTTTTCAAAATATCCCAATCTACCCTCCACTTTCTGCTTTTCTTTTTTTTGAAAAAGAGAAAGGTTATTATTGGAATTCTGTGATAATAGTGGTACATCAGATCCTCTGGATAAACTTAAAAAATATGCCCAATAAAGGAAAGGCGATTTGGGTGAAGTTTATAAAACTGTGTAAGTTTTTTAAACTACTGAAGTTTTTTGCACACCTCTACATATAGTATTCATCCTTGAAAAGATGAAAGCAATGTATTGAGCCATGTGTTTATAAAGAGAAGTTTTAAAGTTGCTTTAAATAAAGCTACAATGATTTACACTCATTTACATCTCAATACTGGGGATTCTAGATTAAACTATCTAGATTCTGTCTCTAGGTAAAAAAAATTGACTTCGCTTCTTACTGAGATCCTCTGACTTATCAATCAAAACAGTAGCATCTTTAAAATCTTCATATGTAATCCAGGACTTTTTGTTATTTATACAGTTTTTCCTTTGTTTCTAGTATTTACTAGAATGTACCAATATTCTCAAAGTCCATGCTTTTGTGCACCCCTACATTCAATATCCTTATTTCCAAAGATATAAAAATGCAATGATCCATGTCTATGCTATGTAAAAATTGTTAAAAGCTTATAGCTGTTTTGGGGATTCCATGGATCACCTTCATCATTTTATATTTTGAATTTAGCATCTGTTAACTTTATGATTGCTGGGAATTGTACTCCCATAGCATAAACCAGCATCTACCAATTGGTTTTACACTTTTTAGTTTATTCACTATAGAATAACCAATAGGTTTAACAGCAGCAAGAAAACTTGCCATGTATCTGAATTTTACATGCCTGTGATGCAAAATTTGCAAAAATGCGTAATTATGTGTCAAATACGCACCAAAATACCTATTTATAACTCAAAATTTTACCAGTATGTAAAAATACACAATATTTTTAGCAATAAAATGTAATTTTTTTAGAAGTTTTCACATATATATATATATATATATATATATATATATATAGAAATATACAACAAAAAAGGATACTATTATAATACCAAATACCACACAGCAAAAGGCGCAATGCAGCTCTATATACTGATGCAGGATATAACCATAAAAAACGAATCAGAAAGGGAGGGGGAAACCATATGAATTGCATATAAATGGCTGAGAGGGATAGCGACCTCTCATTCCCGTTTTAAGTACTTTTACGTCTAGACAACGCCCACGGATACCAATGCAATTCAATGATAGATCCCCGCAGCATGTGCAAAAATGAAGGCACCATAATGCAGACAGAAATGGAATGACGAAAACAATAAAACATTGTGCCAACACACTACCGACTAAAACGGAACACCCGCAACGCCACTTAAAGTATGTGCCCATACGCATGCGTACATTGATAAGTCCAATATGATGTCATACATTCAAGTCATCACTGAATGAAAATCCTCTTCTTTAAAGAAAGAATTATAAATATCTTTAAGGAAATTCCTTGGGTAATGATTTTTAAGTGCTTCTTGTAAAATGTGTTTATTACTAGTAAGACAATCCTTTCTGAAAGTATTATTATTGCGATTTCTTCTAAGGTGTCCTGTTATGATGTTACGGAAAATATTCCTAGTTAAATTCGACCTCCATCCAATAATTTGGTTTATCTTCATATCATAATTATTACATTTATTGTACATATTGTACATATATTGTAATTTTAGCACTATACAGGGAGAATTGCACCTAATCTGCCAAATGAAAGGGGATGATAGAAGAGCCCATATGCAGTATAAAATGCCATAGAAACCCTGTCCTATCTTTAACCGTTTCCGAGTTATGGTGGATAGAAGAAAAGTGTGTCAAGTCTGAAAAAACTAAATTTGTGAGGTTATTGAAAGGTCTACATGCAAAATAAGCATATAATTGGAAAGAGCAGAAAAAATCCTATAAGATGATACCATTTCCATCAATATATCTGGATTTAACAGCAAGATAGTGATGGATTTCCATATGTTCCATTTATGCACCATTATTTTGTTCGTCGAATGTCTACTTCAATAAATGCCGATTTCAGTGATATATGAAAATAAGCTAAATTTTTCCTGACAATAAGCTAAATTTTTCCTGAACTAAAACACTGATATGGTTTATTGTGGGCTCATTCGAAAGCTGATGGAATGGACATGTTTTTGGTAAATATGACCGATTGTAGCTAGAAGGGTTTTTGCGATATAACCGGTTACAGATTTTAGCAACATTTCGATTTTGCACTTCGCCAATGTTTCAGCACTTGTAGCTCGCCTTTAATTCCAGATATTCTGATGAAAATGGTGTCATCTTAAAGGATATTTTTTGCTCTTTTCAATTATGTGTTTATTTTGCATGTAGACTTTTCAGAAACCTCACATATTTGTGTTTTTTCAGATTTGATGCACTTTCCTTCTATCCACCGTAACTTAGAAACGGTTAGAGATAGGGCATGATTGCTATGGTGTTTTATACTGCACATGGGCTCTTCTATTACCCCCTTTTGTTTGGCTGATTAGATGCAATTCACCCTGTATAATGCATTTATTATTAATAATTCTGATCATATAAAAATTCAAAATTTTTCCAAATTTCTCCACTTTTTTATTTAACAATTATATATTGAGGGTGACCATAGACCTAGAAAACCTGGAATTATCAGGGAATTCCATTGATAGATGGGGAATACTTTTACATCTACTGACTAAAAAATTTTTTGATATGATGATGATTTAATATGTTTAGTTATAACAGCAGACCTGCCAACTGTTACAATTTAATCGTATTTAGTACGATAAATCACGAGCAGTACAATAATACGATTTTGCCACCAAAAGTACGATTTAAAAAAAAATTACATTTTCCCCCATTTTTTCCCCTTTTTTTTTGCTTTTCCCTTTTTCAGACCGAAGTAGGGAATTTCGAGAGGCTTTGATTTCTAATATAGACGCGTATTTGCAGTATTGCCAGTTTCGCGATTTTCCCGCTCAATTGAGCTAGTTTTGGCGAAGCGAAGAGTTGGAGGAAGTGTGGGAGTTTTGGCGAAGACCTGGCAATACTGGTAGTTATTGCCATTATCTGCGGGAAGGAGCATCAGTTTAGTTTATATAGTTAATCAATTGAATGATGTCTACAAAGACGAATGCCCGATTTTAAATGTTTTCTGAAAAGTATTGCAGAGAGTTTGAATTGTGGGAGTTTTGGCGAAGACCTGGCAATACTGGTAGTTATTGCCATTATCTGCGGGAAGGAGCATCATGCGCGGAGAGACCACGTGACCCATGCGCGGAGGGAGCACGTGATGTTTTGTTGATTTCTCCCGATGCTTGTTTTGCTGTTTTTGCCGAGATCAGTTTAGTTTATATAGTTAATCAATTGAATGATGTCTACAAAGACGAATGCCCGATCTCAAATGTTTTCCGAAAAGTATTGCAGAGAGTTTGAATTTATCAAAGAATCAAGAATAAGTGCATCTCTTGCCTTTTGTGTTGTATGTAACTGTGATATCTCCATTTCTCATGGCGGACGTGCGGACATAGTTAAGCATTCGAAAACGGCCAAACACGTGGATAAATTCAAGACTTCCAAATCTACGAAGTCTATAAATGAATTTTTAACTGTGAATAAAGAATTGCAGACTACTAAAGCGGAAGTTATGTTCACCTCATTCATTTTAGAACATAATCTTCCGTTAGCTACTGCAGACCATGCTCGCCCATTATTTCAAGCGATGTTCCCGGATTCGAAAGAGGCAAAGCATTATTCCTGTGGGCGAACAAAAACAGCTTTTATTATTAAAGAACTAGCCAGTGAAAATCAAAAACAAATAATTGCAGCTACTAAAAGCTACTCGGCCACATATGTTGGATTAAATAAAAGTTTAATGCTGTTGTAATGTGCAAAAATTGTGTCCTTACCTTTCTTTTTAATAGAAATCAAAAATCCATGATGTGCATTATAGTGTTCTAATTGTTTTATATTGATGCATTTTACTAAAGAATTAATATTTATATTTAATTTTAAATGTTTAATTTAAAAATTAACAACATAAAAATGTTTGCTGTGGATTGTAATAATTTAATTGGTTTCTCAATAGAATTTTGATGTAGGGAAAAAAAAATCCCTACAGTCTGATTATCAAGAATTTACATATGCTGAAATATACCGCACGTACATTATCGCGTGCGTCGTTACGCTTTTTGGCTCTGAGAGGTTGGCAGGTCTGTAACAGATAATCTTATATATAATAAAAATCCAAACTTTTATATCACATTTACTTTCAGTTGTTACATGTACATTTTCTAACCTTACACTAGTTTTATTTCAAATTGTTTTTCCTACTTTTACTTCTTATTGGCAACACTGATTTTTGTCTTATGAGTGATAACAGTAGATGATTTGCATTTCTTGCAGCACATTGTGATCTGAAGTATGTGGAGAGTTTTAACTCTCCACATACTTCCGAATTTTAACTGTCACATGTATTAGATATCCTGATAATTACTTTATTTCTGAATAGTTTTCAATCCTAATTATCTAATTAGGCTAAAGAACAAACACATGGTAAAATAATTAATCTTGTTAAATTAATTAATCTTATTCAATAAATTTATGATTACATACATCAGATTGCCACCCAGATTACTTAAACATTAAGACTTAACAAGAGCTCTGACATGATTCAAAAGGGATAATCAAGCAACAAATTTACAGATGACCTCCATTAGGTAGGAGAAATAATATGTGGTCATCCACAAAAAAAAAAAAAAACATGTGATGAAATGTTATACTGCTTAAGGAGGGTCTAGTAGAAGGAAATTGAACAGATAACTCCTATTACATAAGAGGGGAACACAAGGTTGACAATTGCAAGAGAAATGCATTTGGAGAATTGTTATACTCTTTTAGGAGGGTCATATTAAAAGTTTTTGTAGTACGAGATCAATGTTGAGAAAGTGGGAGAAATTTTTCTGCACTAACTGGCGCCTCTTCATGGAGATGAAAAAAATACGAGTTTACATGAGTTGCATGGATGAGTTTACACAAGTTGCATGATTAGCTGACTTAGAGCATTGTTTTGGTGAAAATGAATCCATCAGGGGGAATCAAAGGATGTTCTGTCGCTGGCCTGGAACACCGGGCAAAGGCACAACTGACCACAAAGTATTAACAAACTCGCATGATTGGAGGCTGCATGCTGAAATCACAAACACAAGTAGACTACACAGCAAAAGAGATTTTCCGTAGTTGTCCAAAGAACATTTTAACGCTGATGAGCTAGGCAGGAGTGCCATAAAAGAAGTGTAAAAGTTGAGTACTTGGGTGTTAAACTGAGAAGTGTATAGTCAAGAAGTGGCAGTAGAAAGGAAAAAAATTGTCAAGTTCTCTCCGATGCCAGCATGCATCCTTTTATATCCTATGAAATGTGCACTATCTCAGATTGAGTGTGAAAAAATTGACCATCATAAGACCTGTGACCATGTCCTCCTCTCACAGCTGCTTCTTACTCTGCCGGATCCATATGGCGATGTCCATTTTCCACCACTGGATCAAGTTGGCAACTTTTGGGGTAAAAAATTAGCTGTGCACATCGTGCCACATGGAAAAATAGAAACATTCAATTTAATGAAATCATGCAAGTTACGGCCTGTATGCAAAGTGCCCTAAAAGATATTAAAAAAATATTTTTTTTTCTCCTAGAATGCATTGCTATCTTGATCTAAAACGTGTTAAACACTTTCAAAATGTTGATTTACCATGGATTTTATTCACTATATCTAAACTATTAATTTAAAACTACAAATTTTGACCATAGAGACGTCGAAATGCATGGAAAGTCATGAGGACATCAACATACTGATACTAACATGTTTTATAATAAAACTTACAATATACCAAATGCACTTGACATACATAATTAAAAAACAACCTAAAATAAATAAATTTATTTATTTACCCAAATTAGTGATTATAAAGAACAAAATACAAAATAAGTAAATAAATAAATAAAATAAAGATAAAAAAAATTATTTGATGTTAACTTTGCCTCTATTAAAGTTAAGATACCACCTGTGCAATTGAAATTGCCTGAGAATGTAGAGGGGGGGGGGGCATTAAAGTTGACTTCTGACTAGAAGTTCACCTACTTCCAGGACACTGGGTAGTAGGTAGACCTCCTGGTAATGGTTTAAACTTCATTTTGTTTGAAATGCCAAGTTTAACTGTGCTTTCATTATCTAGTAATTGTATTTTGTCTTTCAGAAATTACAAGCATCTTGATCTGGCTGAGCGTTTAAAAAGCTGCAATATTAAGCTTCAAGATGTCAAGTCTATTAGAGCAAATTTCGATTGGCATCGTATACTATGTAATGGCACTTTTAACAGCATATATGAGAAAGACCACAGAACTAGCCCAGATGGTAATATGCTATTTTTACTTTCTCATATTATAGAATATAAGTATAGAAAGATATTATTTTCACGAAAATTTTTCATTTCGAGATTTTGATGACAATATATGTTTCAGCACCTCCTGAATATGTTTTGACTATTTTTAGAGTGATGTCTGTCTGTCTATCAACAGTCTATGGTTGATTTCTTGTGTACACAATAGCTGCCACAAATATTAATGAATTTCCACTAAACTTTACATCCAACTTTATTTAAAAATTTAGAACTAGAATTTTTTGAAATTCGAGTGAAAACTTCAAAATTTTATACTTTTTTAGCATGGCAGTGTAGGACAAAAGGGATTATATTATGGCTCATTGATAATGAAATTTTGAAACTTAAGAGTTTTAATCAGTATAGTGAAAAGTAGCTATGATACAATTTTTGTGTTTCTGACATAATTAGCCCCCCCCCCCCTAGTTGGTACATGGTACATTGTCAAACTTGGTATCAAAGATTTTTTAATGTCCTTCAAAATGAAGGGTAACATGCTATAATTGTGATCATTTGGACCAACAATACAGATTTTTCAAAATTTTTCTTGAAAATTTGCAAAAAAGAAAAAAAAAAATCACAAGCTACTTAAAAATGGATTCTTGTGTGAGAAATTTGAGTTGAGCCACACTCCCATTAATTTTTATTGGTAATATCTTGTTCAGAGTAGGAATTTAGATCCCCATTGAATCGGGAAAATCAGATCTGCAGATGAATACATCAAAGAAAACTGAAATCAAGTTTAATTAGAGTTGGAATAACAAGATCTCAATTTTTGTTGATATTGATGTTTCAACTCGGAATGAAGAGGATTGAACTTTATTCTGTTTCTTCTGATCTTCTGATTCACCTTCTGATCTTGTCTATTTAATTCGATCAAGATCCAAATTTTGTGTGCGAACGGTGTATAGGAAGGAATATGTACACAATGGGAGCAATTGCTGTCATTTTCAGGCAATGTGACTAAACCAAAACAGTTTCAACAGTGAACTAACTTCTGCCCTATACAGGGCATTGCATAAAAGCAAGAAGGCGCTTAACTGATCATCCATCACAACTCATGGACAACGGTGAAAGCTGTAAGAGGCAGTAAGCACAAAATTTCTTAAAAAAATTTTTTTTAGAAATATTTTTTGGTAGAAATATTTATTTTGAATCCAGTAAGGATGCAGAACATTATTTTAGCCCTGCCCACTACTAACAGTTTCATATTTTGTTTATTTAATATTTGGTTTTAGCAAGACAGCATATACAGGGCATTGCATAAAAGCAAGAAGGCGCTTAACTGATCATCCATCACAACTCATGGACAACGGTAAAAGCTGTAAGAGGCAGTAAGCACAAAATTTCTTTAAAAAAAATTTTTTTAGAAATATTTTTTGGTAGAAATATTTATTTTGAATCCAGTAAGGATGCAGAACATTATTTTAGCCCTGCCCACTACTAACAGTTTCATATTTTGTGTATTTAATATTTGGTTTTAACAAGACAGCATGTGAGGTTGAAGAAGTAACAACAAAGAAATTGTTGCCTCACTTGGTCATTTTCTTCCCAATCACATTCCCTATGGAACATTGAATATGCTACTTTGTTATTTTTACTTTCTCATCCTAATAAAAAATCTTAATATAAAATATTGGTTTCCATAAAATGGAAGGTTTTGATGTAAAAACATATGTTAATATCCCTTGAATGCATTTCAAGTGCTTCTAAGGTGATATCTATCTGTATGTGTATGTGAATGTGTGGGAGGTGTGAACACAATGGCTCAACAAATGTTCATAAAAAGTAAAAATTTTATAGTTAAATAGTTTTTGCAGAATACTAATACTGAATAATCTTTTGTTTATTTCAGCAATAGCAGAAATTCGAGATGTTAAAAATCAAATGATTGACATTGGATTACTAGACATTGAAGATGATGAAATCGTGGAAATGTCTAAAACTCCTGCGAAAAATCCCACCATGTCTGATTTAGAATTGGCATTGGATATTCAACTTCTCCCACTGTGGGATTATGTGTGCATTATGTATGAAGTTAAAGTGATCAGCAAAGCCTGCAGTATGGGTGAACAAAGTTCCTATTGCCTGGATATGAAGCTTGATAAGAGTCTACTGGAAGTCTTTGTTCAACTTGGTTCTGAACTGGTACTGAACCCTAAACATACAGCTCACTTGGCAGCTCTACAACAGCTTCAGAGCAAAGTAATTTTTTTAAATGTTCATTGATATAGAAATGTATTTGAATCACATATTTTTAAATATGCAATTGGACACTGTTATAATAAGCTGCTACAGACCTACTAGTTTCCTCATTAAATCTGTACTGCCACAAAACTATATTAATTTGAAGAACATCTAGTAAAGGCATGCTTTTGGGTATATAAGTATCTTGATCCCTCTCCCCCTCCAACACAGAGAGAGCTATAAAAGTGATGTGGAATAGTCGCATGAAGGGATAGCTCACTTCCCCAAATGCATTTTAAAGTAACATTTTTATGAAGATAATTACATAAATAGTAAAACGTTTGCCCAGATTAGACAGAAAAGATCTTGCGTGGCCAGTGATATCACCACTTCCATTCTGTCTAAGTGAAAAAGAGCTTGTGAAGTGAGTGTATCCCCAGAAAACTCTAGGGGACAAGGTGGCTTTCAACAAACTTATTGAAATGGTGAATGTTCAAAACGTGTCATAGTAAGTTCACCAAGTCTCGGAGCGACATATGAGGTAACTCAAAAGATGAGGGAAACTACTCTACCTTAAAGGGAAATGTTTCTACCCAGCTCATGCCGGTGATTTTTATTGGTTTTAACCAGTTATATTGGCTTTTTTTTTTTAAATCTAATTAAACATTTTAATTTTGAACAGTAACTATTCAATGATAAATTTTATTACTTCACTGAATTTGCAGATATTCCAATGAAAATAGGACATAACAATCATATATTTCCGGTCATTGTACATTAGTATTTAATGCAAAGACTACTCTTAGTATTAGTAAAGACATATGCATGAATAACTTTTACTCGATAATTTTAAGAAAAGGACAAAGCTCCCTCTGTCTTTGTGTGTGTGTGTGTATGTATTAGGGTGGTCCTTATTTTACAAGTTGAAGTTATCTTATAGGTTATATAAAGGCTTTAAATCTTCAATTTTTAGTTTTATTTGATCGTGAATATAATTTGATAACCTTAGGATAAAAATATATTCTACAATACTCAAGAATTTTGGAAAATTTAACAAACTTTTAACATTCAACGTCAATGGGGTACGTGTTCTTTATGTTCAAACTAGCAGCGATTACCTGGCGTTGCTCGGTAAACGATGTAAAATAAAAATTATACCGGAACATATAAGGCCATGAATCTTATACATTGTTTTATCACTGTGAAAGAAGTAAATTCATTGCATTATGTAAGGAAAAAAAATCATTATATAAGGCATTGCATTATATAAGTCATAGCTGCTTCTGGTGTGTCTATGGCATGCCTTTCGCAGCTAAGCCCTCCGAGCGTGTGACCTTGGCGGTTAGCGTCTCAGAATGTGATTATATTAGATGTCCACAATTGATGTACAGTTAATATGTACAGTTTGAAAGGAAAATTTAAATTACTCTTAAACGCTAGGCAACAATGCAAGTGTTAACAAATTAAATGACATTATTCTAATTTGTTAGGTTTTATCGCAATGCTTGCTTGTGAACCACATTTTTTGATTTTCCTCTAAAACATACAAATTTTGTGAAGTTCCTACTCTTAAGCATGCCACATATAATTGGCCATAAGAGAAGCAAGGACTTTCTAAATTCACACCTGCAAACTTAAGGGTTTGTCCTTGAGCTTTGTTGATGGTCATAGCAAATACCAGTCTAATTGGGAATTGGACTCATTTGAAGCTGAATGGTACGTCGGTTGGTATCAACAGTATGCGAGGTCTGAATACGTCCTCTCCTTTTGCCTTTCTCATTAATACCGTCGCTTCGATGACATTTGGTAAAATATGTTTGACACAGAGCCGTGTTCCATTGCATAGTTTTGACAGGTCCAGATTCAGCAGAAGCATTATTGATCCTTTCTTTAACTTCAAGATATGAGAAGGCATTTCAGGTGGCTCAAGGTAGTTCAGAAATTCCAGCTGGTAATTAATGGCATCATCGGTGTCCACTGCAGAGTCAAATGACTTGTCATGATAAAGAATCTTCCTCATAAAATGCTGATAATTAAATAACCATTTTGATTTCTTAATACATTTTGTTGAGTAAACCTGTGTAAAATAAACCATGGTGACAGAGTTTCCATTTAAATTCATATGTCAAACCTGCGATTTTCAAAAGTGACTAATACGTTCAATAAACTCCCACAAAACTCAGAGATTTAATTGACTTTCATGTTTTAATATAACGATTTCCAACTTTTTTCGTTGGGAATCATGGAGTTAGAGAGTAGAACTCCTAGAAAAAAGTTTCATTTTTTATTAATATCTCGATAACCCCTGGTCTTAGAAACTCAAAACTTGAACTAAATTTATGGGGGGACTATTTCAAAGATACCCACAAAATTTCATTAAATTCGGTGCAGCTGTTCTCATGTGATGATGAGACAAACGAAAGTTTCATTTGTCATTAATATCGCGACAACCCCTGGTGTTAGAAACTCGAAACATGGACTAAATTTTAAGTGGGGTTATTTCAAGATTACCCACCAAATTTCATCAAATTCGGTTCAACCGTTCTCCTGTGATGTTGCATCATACATACATACTTTTCTTCTTTATATATATAGATGAGTTCAAATTTTGCACACATTTTTTTCAAACGTATATAAACAAATCTTGGGGGTCCTGCAATTTAATTTGGAAAAAAAAAATTCCATATAAATAAGGACCACCCTAATATATATGTGTGTGTGTGTTAATAGAAATTAATGCTTTAATAAGTTTTATTTTTTATTCTTCAAATTTTAACTGTTTTCAAATTCTAGAACTCTTAACTCATAACAAAACAAAGAAATTTTTAAATTAGTTAAAGAGCTATCATGTTAGCTAAGTTGAATCTTTTTAAATTAACATTATAAATGTAATGGCAATATATTTTAAATGACATTATAAATAACAGCGATAAAGTATTTAATCACATCACCATCAGAGTGCTTTTTCAGCACCTCTGATTCAATTTCTGACAAAAAGAGGTGTACTAAATGTATTTGAATACTTGTTCTAGTACTAAGTTCTGAATGTATTTGAATACTTGTAACTAACTAAACTAAAAAACTACTGTAAAATAATTTAAATTTAAAATAAAAACTTTTTATTTGTTAAATATTTTATGACATTTCTATCTTTTTTTATTTTATTTATTTAATTAATTAATAATTAGTAATATTTAATATATATAAATATTATTTATTAACAATTTGAAATAACTATTCATGGTATTCGAATATTCGAGATCTGTTTAATATTCAAATATTTAATTCAAGAAAAGTATTATTTGCCTCTCTTTAGTCATTTTACTTTAACTCCATTTTTGCATTTAGATACATAACTTAAGATAAATTCCATTTACATGTTCTAATGTTTTTTAAAATTATTTTGTAGCCAAGTCTGGCTCCAAGCATGTTTTACTTCCTCCTACACTCAAGGCATGGATTCTCCTCAGATGCTCTCTCTGCTTTAGAATTTGAAGTTAAAGACAAGAGTATTGTGAATAAGTCACATGTCAATAAGCACTGGAACTGTGATTATTTGTGGGCTAAGCAGCAGCCCTTATTAACTCACATATTTTCATCCATTTTTGGGAAATCCTGCGATTCGCCATTGATGTGCCACTTTCCTCTAGGAACATACGCCGAAAAAATTGGTCAACTCAAAAAAGCGCAAACAATTCTTTGGAAGCATTATGATAGATTGGCTGATAGAAATAAATCATTTAGGTATGTATTTGAGAATTCTAACGTATTTATTGTCTTATGTTTTGTGAGGGATTTATCTTAACAGCAGGGAAATTAAAATTGTGAAATAAAGCAGCATATAAACAAAAATAAACTGGCCAACCGGTTTCAAAGCTAAAAAATCTAATGTGGGCAGCACATGACTATGCCTACAGACCCAAATTCATTTTCACTCTCTTTTATAATTCTTTACATTGAGTTTAATTACATGAATAAATATTTGAAATTTCACTGAATTTGCAATTATATTTCAACTTTTGTTTCATTTGATGGCTGAATGTATTTCCGAAGGCAACTTGGCAAAAATATGAAAAACTAAAATATATCAAAAACGATTAGTTATAGTTATTTCACAAAAAAATCTCAGGTTTTTTCTTTCGGAATCATACCATAATTTAATCAGTACCAAGATAACCCACAAGTGACTAATCATCTACTAAATTTTGTTAAATTTGGTCAATTTGTTTTTAGCTAAAGTGGATATATACATTTCATACACACAGACCTCATGAAAAAAATAGTTTTTTCATGTTCTAGGATGTGTTAGAAATGTTGGTTAGAAATGTATAGATTTATCGAAAACTCGAGTTGCAATTTTCGACACAGTTTCTATACTTTCCATATACATTACCAACCATGTATTGTATGGAAAGTGAAAACAAGTGTTGTCTGACTTGAGTATTTTTTTTTTTGGGGGGGGGGGGGGGGGGAGCTGAAGTCAGTTGAGCAGCTTAATTTTGTTTATATACTGCATGTTACAAGGTTTTAATTTATCGTACTATTATTTCAACAGTTTTTGAGTGTTTATTTGCTTAATATAATAATGTTTGCATGCTTCGGGAATAAACCTGGAATCCTTAAGGAATTTAAATTCAACTCAAAATCTTTTAAAAAACTCGCAGAAAATAGCATTTTTTCATCAAAAACTCAAAAATTTTTAATTATAACCTGAAAAGGACTTTTCGATCTTGAAAGCTTCAAACTGATTTTATAAAAATTATTTTACTTAATGTGAAAATATTGATTCTGAAAATTAGAATTTAATACTTTATCATCAAGTTAACTAATTTTTTTACCAGTTACGAAATTGGAATTTATTTTAATAAATAAAAAGACAGTTTTTAAAAATTTGTTAAAATTCAGAAAAACATTAAACAGATACCAGTCTAACTTTAGTGAAATTAGTGTTCTGTTGGCTTCATAATCACATTAAGATTGGAAATTCTGATAATTAGTTTAATCTCTATGAACCGGTAAATGTCATAATTATTCTAAATTTTGTTTAAATAATTAGTAATTGAAAAATGAAAATGAATTTAAATAATGTCTCCAGAGTATATCTTGGCTTGCTCGTGAGTGTTGTGCCTTTTACCCATTCTTAAAGTTATCAAAATTCCTTTTCAAAATTCCTAATTATGTTAATGTTGTTTCCTGTTTTCATCATGGTTTTTTGGTTTTTGGCAATTAATCTTCATTTTTGGGCCCTTTGAAAAACTTATGTATTTGAAATTATTCGACAGTGATTTAAACATTGATTCTTATACTTCCTTTTAGGAGAATTAAATTAAATATTTTAAATTAAATAAGTTAAAAATATAAAAATTGATAAAAAATGCATCTATGGTTATTATTCACTATCAACGGATGCTTTAAATGAATAATCATTGCAAGTTGTTCTGCAAAATATTGTAAAAATGAAGTCTTAAGTAAAAAAATTGTTTTTTTGTCATTGAGATTTAGTACTTAATTGCATCAATAAATCATCATAAATTAAACTGCTTTCCACATTTTGAGATGCCTTTTATTATTTACTATTTACTCTTCCATTTGACCCCAAAATTTAAGATTAGTGTTATTGATTACTCTGTAAATATTTGCAGCATAGGTTTCTAGAATTAAAAAAAAAATTAATTCCCTGTAGGGGGAGAATGTTTTCTTGTTACAGAAAAAATGCATGTGTTGGTCAATAATCTGTGGGTTGGATTTATTTATTTTGGCTTTTAATAGTCATTCTATGAGCATCAGGACCTACAATTCACAGTCTCCAGGATCTACATTCCAAGTAAAAGAGAGATGTATACTCAGAGCTCACAGAATCCAGACTCTGCATCTATGACATGTAGGCCAGAGTGCTAACAGATTACCATGTTATCAAAAGTTTGCATAGAAAATATTTTGAGTTTGTAAAGTGTGCTTCTTAACCAAAAAAAAAAGTTTTTTTTTTTGTTTCTGTTTTTTGTGATTTGTAAAAGAAATCTGATATTTTTAAAATTATAACTTTTTAAAATGATTTTACACTTTGTGGTTCATAAAGGAAAACATTTTCTAAATGTATATAAAATTTAGTATAATAGCAATCACAGAAGTATTCACTCTATAAGGACTAAAAGGAAAGTAATGCCATATACTCTATTTGATGCTTTTATTTGATTCATAGATTTCCTTTAATTATAAACAATTAATAAAATCTAATGTATATGCATAATGAGTATGTACTATAGATCTATGTTAATTATGTATCTTTATGGGTTAATATATTATTTTATAATTACTTTCAAATTGACTATTTTAAAATACATTATTGTCAAATTGTCGGAAATTTATATTTGTATATTTTATCTTAAAGGTATCATTCTGCATCAATTGTAATATCATGGTACAATAACTTGCTTTTTGCAATTGGAGAAATGGGAAAGCTCTCGGTCGATGAAACCAAAATAGAAGATGTTGTTAATTTTTTTCGAAAAAGCCAACTTTCACCACTTATAACTACTGATAGAGGTTACAATGTCCTCATCCTAGCAAATGAGACTGTTGTTCAGTTGCAAGAAAAGCTTATTCAGGGTAAGTATTCTTAGTTATATTTTATGTGTTTTTATTAAAATAGTTTTGCAAATATATTTCAGGACAAGTTTGTTTTAATAAAGTTACATTGTTTGTCAATTTATTGGTTGGTAAATTACGGAATTCTTTATTGAAAGTTTTATATTTTGTGTTATATATTGGTTCTTTCTACACTGCTCAAAACAATTTGGGAATATATTGTACTTTTAAAAGTAATATGTAAATCAAAGGAAGTTTTTAAGTCTGAAATGTGAAGTATTAAAAAAATGAAATATGTGAAAAGAAAATATGGGCTACAAAATTAATAACACATTTCTGGTCTGCAGAAATCCATAATCTGGAAATTACTCTTTATGACATTCCTAATGTAGCCACTACAACTGATTGCTTTTGACATGTTTCTAAACTACCATTAGCTCTCCAAGCTGAGGACTTGGATAAATGACATGGTTGAGACATCAGTTATCAAGAAAAATCCAATGAAAACATGTCAAAAAATTTTCTCTTCATGCAAATGATCGTATGATTGTTACTTTTTATATTCTGTTAAAGACATGAAGACATGTCATTTCAAACAGCACCGCAGAAATTTGCATATCAAAGCCTGGGGTCATACTTGTCCTGAAATTCCTGAAAAAAATATTTTTGTCCTAAAATGTCTTTATTTTTTGCGTGCCTTCCTAAAATTTACATATCTCAAAAGTAGAGTTGCTGATCACTACGTTAATCACCAAGATAGTCCATTAGTATCTTTTTCTATCTATCTCCATCTTTTTAATATTGTATATTAGGTGGACTGAACTAGCATATTTTCGTATTCTGGTTAATTTTTTAATTATTTTCGCATAAACAGTGCGATTGTGTAATTCAGTTTTTCTCGTGAATTGCTGAGAGTCTATATCTTTTTCTATCTTATGTCCATCTTCTTAATATTGCATATTAGATTGATTAAATTAGCTTATTTTTATATTCTGATTAATTATTAAGGTTCATTTTTTAATTATTTTTGCATAAAAAGCATGAATGTGCAATTCAGTTTTTCTCATGAATTGCCAAGAGTACATTAGTATCTTTTCCCATCCATTTCCATCTTTTAAGTGTTGCATATTAGATTGACTAAATTTACTTATATTCTGGCCAATTATTAAGGTTAATTTTTTAGTTATATTTGCATAATACAAATTTTTCTATTTCGAAAAATTATTATGAACTGTTTGAAGGGCTATTTTCCAAAAAGTAGTATTGAAGCAATGATTTAGGTAAATAAAAAAATAACCATTTTGGTAGTGATATATATTCTTGTTACGTATAGCTTTATTGGAAATCAATCCATTACATAACTGACATCTCACAAAACAGTGATATATTAAAATTGATATATTCACATCTTTTAATTCATTGCTATTAAAAGATGCTCTCATATGCAGTATTGAGAAAGTATTGTTTTCATGAGATTTAGAGTAAGTTAAAAAGTATTGTTTTCATAAGATTTATTTGCTAAATTAGCTACAGAGCATACAGAACATTTAACTATCCCATTTCCTTATTCCCTTTTGTCGAAGTTTTGAAAAATTAATTTATTAAAAACTAGCAAAACTTTTTAAATACATATGTTTCGTGTAATAAACCAACCAGATCAATGGAATTTTGCTCCTTTAAACTATATATAATGGGTTGGCAGCCTTAATTTCTATATACAATATCTTTTCCTCTTTTGTCCGCCTTACTTAGAATTCATTCGTGTAAAACTGTTTGACTCAAAATTATACTTTTATTATTTGTTCTGTCTATTACCATTTTCAACATATATGAAGTATATTCTTCAAATGTAAGCATCAAAATTTTTCAATAAATTTCTCCTGGCCATCCAAATTGCTACTCTGAGTTGGATAGCCTGGATAGCATAAGTACAAAAGGTTAAATGGTGGATATATGTCACAAGCGGTGAGTACTATCATTGGAATTTTGGAGGCATAGATAGCATCAAGTGTAAACTGCAAATATTGTGGAGACCAAAAGGGCTTCCTGGTTCTAAAAAAAAATTAGCTAGGTTTTCATCACAGGTGTTAAAAGTGTTAGTGTTAAGCTGATAAGTTAATGCAAGTGATTTAGATTATTTGAAATTTAAAAGGACTTAAAAATTATATTGCATGCATATAAATTAATTTGTTTATTTAAACCCTTTATACTATTGTTGCATAATGTCATCAACGAAAAAGCCAAATTTCAATTTACAAGATATTGGTTCAATGCTAATTACATTACTTTATAGATCTTGCATATGGATATTAAGCTGTTGTAGAAGTGAATGGATCACAGCATGTTAGGAAAGGAAAGTTTTGTTTCCCTTTTTCTTAGTAACTTAATATGAAATTACTACAGCAAATTTTTATTCCAGATCCCAGTGATCCAAACTTGCAGTATGCTGCTGGTAAAGCATATATACTTGTTGGTCTACTCACATCAATGCTTTTATTGCCAAAAGACTATGTTGAACCAGCTGTCAAAGGAAAAGCAAAATGTCTTTCATTTAAAGAAGACGTAAGTTGATTTTTGTTTTTAGCTCATGCTTGTAATGGAGTGTGAAATGCTTTTTTACTATGAAGTACCAAAGTTATAAGATTCTATATTTCAAAATTAAAACTGCTTTTGATTATTTTTTTGACAATAAATGATAGATTTAATTTTTTTTTTTTTTTAAATATTTTCTCAAGCAATAATGAGTTGCCAAAATTATCAATCTGTAGTCTGTGAAACATTAACTGGTACGTTTTAAAGAAATATGTGATTATTATTACCAGTTTATGATATGCTGTTGACTTATAATTAACATACTACACATTCATTGTGTAATTATTAATTTATTTGGTTTTGAGTTATTTATTATTTTTTTTTCTTTTTAACTGATAATGTTAGACTCATGTGAACCTTCAATTTTCTGATGAGACTACATGAAAATGAAATTAAATAAAATATACATATTTCAGTATATTTAAAAATAAATAAATATGATGGAATTGTCCTACGGTTTTAGTTAAAAAATTATTGGAAAGAACATTCTTTGATCTTTTTGATGGTGTCAAGATAGAAAGTGAGGTAACATTTTTTATTCCTAAAGAGCCAATTTGTGTGGATAATTAATTTTCTGATGCGACTACATAAAAATGAAATTGCCTAAAATATGCATATTTCAATATATTTAAAAATAAATTAATATGATGGAATTGTCCTCTGGATTTGGTTTGAAAAAGTATTGGAAAGAAGGTTCTTCGATTTTTTCTGATGGTGTTAAGATGAAAAGTGAGATAATATTTTGGATTCGTAAAGAGTCAATTTGAGTGAAAGTCTTTCAAAATTGCACTTCAACATAAATTGACTGAAAAGCTAATTCAAATTCTAAAAAATTGCTTATAAGTGCCTTGGTGCCTGACCTAAACTATCAATGCCTCCCCCACTGGGTTCCGGTCTAAATTGGGTGGCACTTCCCGACCGTCCAAACAGTTACCTTACACCTTTCTGGTAGGTCGGACGGTCTGGGTTTCAACAACAACAACTACATAACCAACCCGGTCGTCCAATTTGTTGCTCTAAGTCCTCTGGACGAGCCGGACGGCCTGGGGCTTTCACTACATAACCAACAGACATTTTATGATGTAAGATAAAATGAGTTATAATATTATCTCCTTTATTTATTTATTATTTTAATTATTGAATACTACCTATTTTAAAAATAGCTCCTCAAATTTAAGAAAAGGAATGAAAGTCAGTGGCGAAAGAGGATAGCTTTAATTAAACAGATTTTATAAGGATATTTACCTAACATTCCCAAACAATTCAGATGTACACCACAATGATTGGATTGCTTCTATTTCAATTTTCACTCTTTTTTATCATGACCTTGGCCTACTATTATTCTTTGTAAGTAGTAATGTCTAGAAATGTCCCCTTCTCCTGCACTTTGGTCATAAAATGAGGTAGGTTCAAACTAGAGATTTGCAAGGGCTTCAGCTGGGTCCATGGGCTTAAACTCAACCAGGCATAAGGACTGGGTTGGGACAAATTAAAAAAAAAATAATTTTAGCCAGGCCACATTTTATTAAACTTAGGTCATGTCAAATAAATAAATCTCCCCTCATGATTCGTGCTTCCCTTGATGAAAGTACCTGTGGTGAGCATAACTCCACTTTTATTAGTTTTTGCATTAGACAATTTTATCTAGTTTCAAAACTAAAAAAAGGTTGCTTGGTTAAATTTCTCTACTATCAGAAGTTTAATTTCACGAAAGACCAGACACATAATAAGAAATTTAACGTACAAACACAAAACAATTAAAACCATACATAAACTTATCAAAAAATAAAGTGAGTCTCTGGCTGTGAATTACATCATACACTATGTTGCGTGTTTTGCCAACCAGCTAGAGCTTGCATACTTTCTAACAGTAAAAGCAGAGATGGGCGGGAGCAAAGCCCGCGGTTAAATATCTTCACGTGTCTGATGTCATGAAGCAAGTGATTTTTCAATGATGACAAGCACTACATATGCATTATGCAAATCTGAAAACAAATTATTATGGAAGAAAAATAAAGTTTGAAAGCTCAAAAACTATTTGAGTTGCCACATATTCCTGAAAATGTTTTTTGTGGCAATTGCGTATCAACTCACTTCTATATCAAAGCATGAAATTGCAATACTTTGTTTTAATTTTTCATATTTATATGTGTTTTGATGTCAATTTTCATTGATTACAGATACACAATATTGAAGGTGAAAGAGAGATGACAAAGTGGATACACAAAATAACAACTGGACATAGTATTTTTGATGAATGGATTCCAGGAAACCCCTGTATTGGTATTATTGAGCATCTGTGTTCTTTGTATAGGAAGAAATTAACCAATGTTGAACAGAAGCTGCCCTACAGGGGTATTAATGAGGTATTCTCTCTTTTATACCCTTCTCATGTCATATGCTGTTGCAGAGGTTGGCAACCTTTTCATGCTTGCTGGCCACATTCTGCTTTTAAATATTTTAAAACTGCCATAGTAAAAAACAAATGAAAGCGGCTGTAGTTCCAGTCCAATGGAGTGAAAATAGTTTTGTGTGAATAACATGTTTCTTTGGATGTGGTTTGTCTTCTTAAGATATTTTCAGAACAGTTTAAAAGATCAAAATATCAAAATTGGAAATGCTATATTTCGAAAAGCTTGTTCCAAAATTCAGTTATATATTCTAGTAGGCTTTCATAGGGTTACAAATTACTCACAAACTGTTCATAGCTAGCACTTTTAGTTTTCGCTCAGGTTTCAACCAGATACTTCTAATTTCTTGGAAACAAACTAACCTCTTTCTAATTTCTTTGAAGCAAAACAAATATCTTGTTTTGTTTCAACGAAACAAAACAAATACTCGTGCACCAATATTTCACTAAAAAAGAATTACATTTAACTACAATACTTGTGGCATTTTATACATTGCAGTTTTCTCTCCTATGGGAAAACTTTTACAAGTCAAAATATTAAAACAGCAAAATTATAACCACTGTATTTTGAAGGCTATGAACTCTATCCAAAATCCAATTATATATCACTGTAGGACTTCAAAGGACTACAAATTATTTGCTTACTGTTTGGAGTTAACATTTTTAATGTATGAGATATAAATATTATGTACTTTAAAGGGGAAAACTTTCACTCTTCAACTTGACAAGATGATTCCCTGAAAAGCAAAACAGCTTTGTAAAAAGATTAAGAATCTAGAAACTGGATTTCCTACTGAGCATATGTTGGTCGCTTACTGTTTATATCTAACTCTTATAGTTTAGCATATATTTTGAGTAAATGTAAGCAAAGTTAACCAAAAACTTGCTTAGACAAAAGCTTCCCCCACCTCCATATCAAAAGAAATTTCAAAATATTAAAATATTGAAATTATTTTCATATATTTATAAATGGTACCATATTTTTGATAAAATGAGTAAACATCAAAAGTGTATACATTTTTCGCAGCACTCTGATTTCAGTCAGAGATACCACAACCATAAATGTTATTCACATCAGAAAATCTTTTGTGTGTGTGATAGGGGGGTCGATTAAGGACAATTAGTTACAAACTATAAAAACACTGTTAAGTTTGGAACTTTTTGGCATTAAAATTTTTGACAAAAACAGCAATTTAAAAATGTAGTTTACATTATGATTAAGTGTGATATCCAAAAATTAATTGATTATGATTTGACTAAAATTTAGTAAAAAATGATCACATTAAAATTTAGTTGTTAAACTCTTGATTAGAAATCTAGAAATCTTTTTCTAAAATTCATCAGTTACAATATGCAGAATTTATGTCAAAACCATTTTTAAAATTGCAAATTTTATAATTTAAAATTATGAAAAAGTTAATTTTCATAGCTTTGTTCTATTACTTTACATTGGCAAATTCACAGGAGTTATTCTAGTATCTTACTATACATTGTTTATGAACTGTTACTTAAAACTGTTTATGCTTATTGCTCCAGCAGTGTGTCACAAAATATTTTGGGGGATATTATTCCAGGAAAAGTGCATAATGAATTCACATTAAACTGGATTCAATAGATTTTTGAATTATAAAATCACCAATTTTTATCTTTGAGCATAAGATAAATTTTAAGTTCTTATTGAATCAGAATCATTAATATTCATTAAGAAAACAATCTACTTTTTAATTTATTTGTCTTTTAATTAAGAACTTACTTTTCATTTTACTTGTCCTATAATTAAGAGCAATTAAAATTGTAATATATATTAACCTTGAAACAGTATTATGTTTGTTAGTTTAAATAGGATCAAGTTTATTTACTTTTAACTTAAGAGCAGATTAAATTTGCTTCTTCAAAAATTCTAAGGCTAAATAATATAAATATCTCTGTCACATGTCATATAAAACAGGTATAACATATCTCAGGTATCACATGTCATATAAAAGTTGGGGTCACATGCAGATTACTGATTGTCGACCCATCTTACAAATCTTACATAATAAAATATGTCTGTTTGACGCATCGGTAAGTGGTGAAATTTTCTACAAGGGTGCTTCATGTCTCCTTAGTGTGCAAATTCGTAAGAATTATTAAAGTCAAAAGGAACATTTTTCCCCATTTTATCAAATTAAATCTATTCTTTATTTGCTGCTGCAGATGATAATTTGAGAGCTGGTGTTTTAATTAAATTGTAGATGTTATCAAAACATTGCTAGCAGATGGCACACTAAGTGCATTTAATGTATGGGTTTTCTCTAACTTTGTGCATTAAAAGATTTTGTCCTAATTTTTTTAATTTGGTATTATATTATCATTATGAGTATTGAGCTAAAAGTTCATTTAAATTGGTTGAAAATTCACTGAGACAACAATGATTGACTTCGGAACTTTTTTGTGTATTTTCATTGTGTAAAATTTTTGAAGTGATTCAGCAGTCGAACCTAACGATGTTCCTACAACAGCAAGTATTGATACTGTTCTGTGGTGGTTTGAAAGGCAGAAATAGCCCACTTTGTTACTAAGATGTATCCAATTTGCCTTCATGAAAAGGAAATTATGAACTAAAATAATATATCTAAACAACTTGAAATGGCAGACTTTATAGCTTTCACAGCAGTGTAATTACTGAAATGCATGGAAGTACAATACTGTTAGTACATATAATAATGTATGTGCTATGTAGTTGCAGTATTTATACTAAAACAAATAAATTAAGTAAAATCTGTAGAATTCTCATGCACTTTGTAAGCATCTTTGTTTAACAGACAACTATATTTTAACACTGAAAGTTAAGCATTAAAATAGCACTCTTTATTTATAACATGAGTGGTTTGAAGTCGACGAATGCCTGCAGTATCACTGGGTTCACCGTACTTGAAAAAAAAAATTATTATTTCTCAGAACAGAAATTTAAGAAGCTAAATCTTAATAGTTAAATCATAATGAATCACCTTTTTAATAACATTTTTTTAATTAAACTTTTCTCTCTTTGCAGCTGTTCACTGCTCTTAAAGCAGAAGTTAGGCATTGTGTAAAAACTATATTATCGCCTGATGAAATCCTTGATATTGTATCCAAGTTTGATTACATTAACGAACATAAAGGTGCAGAAGACTTGAAAATATTTGCAGCATTTCAGAAGGCTCAAACTTTTTCCAAGAACCTGCAGAGTTTTGTTGCAAAAGTGCTGGAAAAATATTCTCTTTATCCAGATATAACACTTCCTTTCTTACTTGGAGTAGAGCAGGTGTGTAGCATTTTCATTTCTTTGTCTTTTTTATTTTAGTGTTTCCCAAACCATGGTACACTTACCCTTGGAGGAACGGGAAAGGCTTTTAAAGGGTTCACAGATGAATTTATGAATCCGTTTACAGAAGAGACAAATGATTGAAAGACATTAATTTGTTATTCCTGAATTTTTTTAAATCCATAGGTTTTTACGTTCTCTTCGGTGCATTCTAATTTGTAGCGTATGTGATTGGTTAGAACATTTAACATGAAGTAGCACATTTTACATGCAAAGTTGTTTCTTTAAACTGTTTTGTTTAACAGTTTCAGCTATGTTTAAACTTTAGATAACTTTAGATTTGAAAATCTAAGTGACCCACAGCTATGAAATTTGGTACAGTGGTACTTCAATTCAGGCCAGAAGACACATTGTCGAGATTTTCTTCAAATGTGAATTAGTTTTTTTTATTATTATAAGTTGAAACCATTTGGAGTGATTATTACACAATTTACTTCTATCTTGACACCATCAAAAAGATTGAAGAATAATCTTTTCAATGAGCTTTAAACCAAATCCATAGGATAATTACTTCATATTTATAAAGGAAAAATAAATGAAAATTCATCAAATTAGGAAAAAAATTATGAAACTTCATATGTATATCATAAGTATATTGTTGTATATGAGTATAGTGTGATATCTTCACAATCTAATAATTTTTTTTTAATTGCATATTTTTTGTATGTAAAGAATCTCATAATTTTTTAAATCTATAATAGCAGAGGTCCTATTACGAAAGATCTTTCCTCTGAGAACTGTTTTTACTTGTTTGCTACATACCATTATAATGACCAGTAGTGTGGGGGAGGAGGGTTTTCAAGAATTCGCTGTGAATTCCGGCATAATTTTAATCAGAGGACAAACAGAGTCTTGAGTTATTAAAAATATTATTGTAGAATTTGCAAGTATTTTCATTTGGAAAACATGCTGTTGATTTTAATCAACAGCAGTCACAATGGTCATTGTAATCAACCATGGTCAGCAGCTGTTGATTTTAATCAACATTTGTTTTGTATCAAAGGAGATTAAGGTGTATCAAAAGAGCTTGTTTATTTATCTAAAAGAATGCAAGCTGCAGAACAAAGTCCCAGTAATAGCATACAAGATAACATAAAATACAAATTAAAATATAATAAATATACATTAAAATATGAAATATCTACAACAAATAAAAGCAATTTCCTGTGAATAAAAAACATCAAGATTATCGGGGAAGCTGTTGTAAGGTTTACAGAAATTATTAATTGCACAATAACAACCAATATTAGTACTAAAATTCTTTTCAGCAAATAAACTCATGCTCCTGGTAGAATACTGGAGAACATGAAACTCGATCCTGCCCAAGATAGGGGAACTATCAATTCTGTTATTGAACAGATTCCTTAGGAATGAAATTTAAATGAAATCCCTTCTGTAAGCTTTTAACATTAAACATATCACGAAGAAAAGTAGCAGATAAAGTATAACAAAATTTACCTATATCTCAAGAATTTATTTTGAGCAATTTTGATCTTATTTGCATGAACAGCATGAAAAAGCTTCCACACCATAGATGCATACTCAAGTCCAGACCTGACCAAGGCATTAAAGAGAACAATGATGGTATCCTCATTAGTAACATCCTATGTAATTCTTTTAATGTAACCAAGTTTCCTATAGGATTTAGTAAAAATATCAAAATATGAGCAGAAAAGGAGAAATCAGATGTATAAATAATCCCAAGATCAGTAACAGAGAACTTTAACCATAAGAAATTAAAATAGGCACTTTCTACGAGCAAAGACACAACACTACATTTATTAATATTGAGATGGAGACGGTTATTGCTATAACAATTAAAAAGGACATGTAACTCAGACTGAACACTGTTACAAGAACCAACATTAAAAATTATACAGAAAATATTCAAATCATCAGCATATAATAGGCAATCAGCAAGATCATTAATGAAAATAATAAATAACAAGGGGTCAAGAACGAAGCCTTGGGGCACCCCAGAAGTGGCCAAAAAACCCTTAATCAACCAAGAACCAAAATTAACACATGAAAACCTTGAAGTTAAATAGGATTTTAATAACATAATCAAATTAGAACAAAACCCGATACTCTTCAATTTATGAATTAAAATACTGTGATCAACCACATCAAAAGCTTTTGTAAAATCAGTGTAAACACCATCCAACTAACACCTCGAATTAATGGTGTCAGTCATAAATGAATTAACGTAAAGGAGATTAGTAACAGTAGACCTACCACTCATAAAGCCATACTGATTAATAGAAGTAAAACTGAACTTGACTGTAGATGCACTTATGCAAAATAAATTCAAAACTTTATCAAATAAAGAAATAATAGAGATGGGCCTGTAATTTTCAATACAATATTTGTCACCCGTTTTGAAAATAGGAATAATTCGAGATCTCTTCCACTCATCTGGAGAAACATTACAACTGATGGATAAGTTAAAAATAATAAGTAAAGGATACATAAGATATGTAGAACACTCTTTAATAATATACACAGGAACACCATCAAAACCCAACGAGCCAGAACCCTTTAGTCTATTAATACCATCCGAAACATCTTTCACAGTTACATGATTAACATTAACTACATCAAAAATCACACACATGTGGTAATTGGCATTTAGGACATATTACACCCATGCAGAGGGTGAAATGTGTAGCTATAGCATATCAAAGTTTATTTATAGCATATCAAAAGAGTTTATTTAGGACATATCAAAAGTGCCTATTTTGTCCTCTGTGCAGTAAAACATTCATATGTGGTATAATATTCAGTCATATTAGTCACATTAGAGTAGCCATGTGTCCAGCCCTAGGCCCATGGTGTATTGCGTTCCCATACAGCAGGCTAAGGAGTGTTTATTTGCTTATTTAGAGCATATGACACCCACTTAGCATGCGAGCCGCAGCTGTGCATGTGTTCACTTAGCTGGTGACTATGCTTTATGAAAATCTTAATAAATTAATTTAATTAATTGCTGCTTTAACCCTTTGTTCTCAGCCTGGAGATTCGATGTCGAAAACTTTTGTAATGATTTACAAACAAAATAACATCAAAAAAGCATTTCCTCCATCAGCCAAAGAGTAGAGCCATGACAACACATACAGTAATTTGACACAGATAAAAATGCACTTAGATGCATTTACAAAGCCAAATTTGGGAAGTTGTTTTAAATACAGACACCACAAGGTCAACGAGCATACAGTAAATGCTAAACTAATAAAAATAAGATCTAATGCATTTTAGCAGCCAGTAATGAGTTATAGGGAAAGAAACTTGCTATATGCCACAATAATATTATAATATGAATTTCAAATTTTTGGGAATGAGTCCCATAGGTCTATTCTGAAATTATATACTTGGTTTATACTGAGATTACATTTTGCAACGTCGTGTAGCCTGGGCTAACTTTTTGAAAAGCTTACTAGCTACGTGATAGAACTAAATTTGTTAGTTTCATAGAAGTTTGTAAATTTGTTACATATAGTAAGTTTTTTTACTGCCATTGCAGATATTGGTTATTCTATGCTATTAAGCACTTTTTTTAAGCAGAGTTGGTATTCTAAATTTTGAATTGTATTCTACATTTTTGGAGATTCCCCCTACAAGCATGTTCTGTGATTGTTTTGTTTCATCACATTAAAATATAATATAAAGCTGAGCATGAGAAAAATGTAGAATATTTAATTTCTAATTCGAGAATTTTCACACATTTTTTTAATCTCTATATTCTCTCATTTTTTCATGTTATTTATAAATTTACAGTATATTTTGCTGATAAAGTTTTCTTGAACATTTTTATAGATAATTTTTGGATTATCAATGTCTTCACATTCTTTACCAGTGAAAGAAGGGATGTCTAGCAATAATCCTCAAAAGGTAAAAGCTTGAATTTATCTACATTCTGTCTTTTCAATATGTATATTAATCTTATATATTTAACACAAATTTTTACTTATTTATTTATTATTTATTTTCTTTGAAAATTACTTGTAGAAAGAATATGAAGATATTCCATTTCTTTAAAACCAAGTATTAATTATTGTTTAAAAGATTGTCTTTCTATATGCAATATTATGGGATAAATTCATTAATAATATTCTTGTGTATTTCCCATGTTCACTAGGTGCAAGCTTAAATATCATCTTGCAAAAATTCTTAAGCATTGTGACTATTGATTTGTTCATATTTCTATAATATTTCCTGACTTACCTTAATATTTAAAGCTCCTTAGATATTTTGCTTTCTGCAAATAAATTTGATGTAATAAAAAAAATATATAGTTTTTTTTTTTTTTTTTTTTTTAAATCAATTTATTAACAAGCCTATCTAGAAAAACCAGCAAACAGCAAAATTTTATTGGGTGAAAACTCTGTAATAATATTGCAACTAATCAAACATCTTTAATCATTGATCAATGCTATGAAAGAGTTTTAGTTTTCAAAATACTAAAAATATTACAATGCCTAAGTTCTATAAAAATTCAAAAATCTGGTCCCCAGATATTTTTTTTTTTTAATCTCACACTTATCTTAATTTCGTTCAAAATTTTTATATTCAAAATTTATTATTGCTCAAATTTTTTTAATTCAAAATATATTGTTCAAAATTTTTATACTAAGTTTCAAAAGTAATTGTTCTTTCTTTTTTTTTTTTTTTTTTGCCAGTTGTTTAAATGCATGAAAATACAAATAAAATAAAAAGTGATTTCAAGACTACTACAGTGTTTATTTTTTGCTGATATTTCTTTTTTATCACTTGTAATATAAAGTTTTCTTGTTTTCCAGCTAAACCACATCAATGAGTTCCTTGAACAGTTCTGTCAATTTTCTCCTGGCAAATGGAACTCATCTCTTCACATGGCTTCTACTGTTCTGAACAGTACAACCTTGTCAAACTTCAAAGTCATTTTGTCCTTCTGCAAAGACTCTCTTCCCAATAGAGGAAGACTTTTATATAAACTGATTAAATCTGCTATCTTAGATCTGATTAATGAAATCAAAATTGGAAGCTATCAGTCAGAAAGTAAAAAGGTGGAGTTGAAGCAACTGTCGTTCTTTGCATTTCAGTTTTTGTACGATGCTTTCAGAGTTCAAGACGAGAGAGCAAAAGAGAAAATGGCTGAAGAAGAAAAGTTGTTTACGCAGAAAATTCATGAGACTGAGTTGTCGGATGAAGAAAAAATTGTTAAAGATTTAAAAGAAATGTTTCCATCCTATGAAGAGGTATTTGAATATCAAAATTTATTTATAGTTATATAATTTATTTATATTGAAATTACACTCCCAGTGCTGCAAACACTAGATATTGAAGACCCAGACCGTCTGACTCGTCCGAGGACTTAAGCAACCATTTGGACGGCCGGCAAACACTAGGTGCATAATTTTAATTGCATTGTTAAAAATTACATCAAAGGTTTACATCAATGTATGTGAGGTAAAAGTTATGATAACACTCTGATGTAAATTCGCAAGATCACTTCAGTGAGATCCTGCTTTAATTAATCCTGCTGAATTAATTCCTTTGAATTTGAACCTTATTAGACTTACCCATCCTAAGTCCGCTTAGGAATGTACTCATTATTTGAGAATAACTTGAAAACCGGAGCAGCTAGAAAGACCAGATTTGGTATGTCATTGTCTTTTGTAGTATATTTTAATTCTGTAAATTTTGAACATTATTGGGCTAGCCTGTCTTGGGTCCATCATAAGAACGTGCTCATTATTTTTTAATACACTGAGAAGTGGAGCAGATAGAAATTTCAAATTTAGCATGGTGTTGTTTTTTACAGTATATTTTAACTCTTTGGATCTTGAACCTTATCGGAATGTATTCTTTTCTGCAGAATTACCCACCATAGGAATGTATTCATTTTTTGGGAGTAACTCAAAAGCCAAAGACCAAATTTAGTATGTCATTGTATTTGTTATATATTTTGATTCTTTGAGTTCTGAACCTTGTCAGGCCAGCTGAGCTTGGATCTGTTATATGAATATACCCACTTTTGGGAGCAACTAAAAAATCCAAATTTCATATGTTGTCTTTTATGGTATATTTTAGTTTTGTAGATTTTGAATCTTATCGAGCTAGCCCATCTTGGGCTTGCCATAGGGATGTACTCAATTTTGAGGAATAGCTTGAATACAAGAGCAAGTAGAAAGTTCAAATTTGGTATGTCTTTGCTGCCGTTTTTTGCTTGTTGGCTGTCGTTTTTAGCTTTTACTTAAATGGCGGTATGTCATTGTCTTTCATATATTTGAATTACATACATTTTAATAAATACATTTTTCATACATTTAAATTACATACAAATAACAAAAACATCTTTTACTTGTCTTGTTCATATTAATTCTATTCAACTGCATATATGGTAAATGTGATTGTTTCATTGCAGATGCTACAAATTGCTTCTAATTTGCTAGTTATTTTTATTTAAACAATTTCTTTTTAGGATTTTGATGCAGTCATCCAGAGCAGTGATGATCAAAGAGAAAAGAAACTTTCAGATGACAGTGGTGATTCTATTGAATTGTCTTCTGAAGACATGCTTGAAATATGCCAGCTACATGCTACAGTAATATCTTTGTTAGGTGATAATTCGGAAGATAATAGTAATCTGTATATAAAACAAAGCAGCAAACTTGACTTTCTTACTCCATTTTTGCTTCGACATGAAGTTGTTTCATCTATCGTAACTTCCCTTGGCAGCAGTTTAGACTCATCTTTTGATCAGAATCTTATCGAAGGCCAACTGTTGCAAAGTCAAGAGCTTCAGAAATTGAAAGGCTTAGAAGATGATGAATTTTATGACATATATCATGATCCTAATCCCTTTAAAGTAGTGACTATAAATCCTCTTCTTCTGAAATTAGTAAAGCGTGTTAATGATCTTCTTAAGGAGTTTCCAGAAAATCCTAATTTGATTCAAGTAAGTATTTATGATTTTTAATCTTAAACATTTAGTCTTAGTCCTTCCGAGAGATTGGTGGCATAGGAAGAAAGGTTCGGGCCCTGTGGATGTTACCCCCACTGGGTTCCAGTCAAAGTTGTGTGGCTTAAGAATGTATTGTAATCTGTCTCCTCCTGAGGTATACTGGACTATGTTGCATGATGGCAAAATGGTTCACTCTTTGACTACTTATAAGCAAATAATTAAAATATCAAGTGTCTAGTCATTCGAAAAAAGATGTATATATATATATATATACATTTGGAAAACTTGGATAAAGCAATTAACAGTCTGGAAAACGAAAGAAACAAATTTGTTTCAAAAACTAAATTTGGCTACTACTAGCGATTGGCTTAAAAAACGTTTTAACTTCCTTAATATCAAATTACAGAATGAAGAAGAGGATATTGTTACACACTCAACTTATTTAAATCTCCTTTTCCAGAACAAAACTTTTAATCGTATTCCATTTCGAAATATTTTAAAAGACCATCAAGATACCCTTCCAATCAGCAACTTGAAAATCAGGACTTCTTATCGTTATGTCATTCCTTTAGGAAGAAAAGCATTCAACTATAATATTTTAAGTCAGAATCTACATCTACCAAATTTAACAGAATGCAATTGCAGAAACAATCCTTATTCAGATCCCATATTAGGTCATATAGTAACAGGTGATTGCAGAGTTCTTACAGATACTACATTAATTCAAGCTTTCAAACTGGGTACTAAATATAGAAATCCGTATCATGGAGATCCGTTTGAGGCTTTTCGAGAGGACATTGATCAATTCATTTATAAACTTTCCATTCAATACAGTCTGCCAGATATGGCATTCCATCAATGGCGATCTAAGATGTGCAGGGACTTCAAGTACTATTATAAAAAACTTTACCAACCTCCAGACCAATGTAAAATAAACTTCCAACTTCTGAAGAACATTCAAAATCAATTTATAAGTACTTATATTGACAAGGCATCAAGTAACTACGCATTTACATGTAAGCTCTTTTACATTGACATATTGAAAGAAAAATATGAGAATGATGTTCTTTACAGTAAAATCAACCTCTCCCTTAAGGAAATCTCAAATAAAATCAAGGCTTTGTATTTATTAACTGGTATCAAATATACAGGAATTATAAAGTATCCGTATCTGATTAATATTCCGAAACTTCATAAAAGTCCTATTACTTTCAGACCAGTTACTGTTGGATGCAATACCTATCTCACGAAAGCCAATAATATGTTAATGAAGATTTTACAACCTATTTTGCTGAAACTTAATAACCAAGGAAGCTATATTATAAAAAACAGTCTACAAGTGATCAATATATTGAAAGATCATAAACATCCTTTGCACTTAAGAACTTATGATTTCCAAGAACTATTTAATACTATAGATCTAGATGACATGACAAATATACTTTACAGCTTGTTTGAAGAATATGATTTAAAAAGGAGTCTGGAATTCAATAAATTCAAGTCTATAATCAAAATAGTTATTAAAGAAAATTACCTTTACAACGGATTGTCTATTTATCAACAAATTAAGGGCATCCCCATGGGGGGGGGATGTTCTTCCATATTGGCTGATATATATCTTAGTTTTTATGAAAGAAGATCTCATATAAACAACGAAATCATATACCTACGTTATGTGGATGACGTAATTATTGGATACGAGAATGAAAACTACACAATGAACTTTGATTTTTATCCACCAAACCTCATCTTGAAGGAAAACTCTCTTAAAAATAACAAAGAGGTCGAATTTTTGGATTTGAATATCAACTATAGTCAAATCCCTCTAATTTTCACCATCTATGATAAAAGAAAACAATTTAAACTACATATTATTGGAATTATACATTGGAACTCCAACATACATTTGAATGTGTTTCGCAATGTTTTCTTGGGAGGTTTAATCAGAATAAAAAGAACTATCAAAGAGGAACATTTACGTATCAATTTTGATCAAGAATTTTTAAAACAAGCATTTTTTAATAAATATCCAATTTCCTTTATGATTAAAAATATTGATAATTTATACAGAAACAATTTTGCATATGGTGTAAGACTTAAGTATTTTTTGAGTTCAATTAGAGACAAAATCATCGAACCCTCCATATGACAGGACCGCACTGTGATCACAGGACCGCGGCTGGAACTACATTTCATTTGAGTCGGCAATTCAGTTGGCTTTATTTGTGGTGATATGGCTCTCGTACACATCTCTATCCAGGTCTCGTGATGATTTCAAAGTCACTCCGGAGGTTGGCTTGGGCCAGGGCTGGCGACCAGGAGTGAAAATGCCGCGGCGATTTTGACGAGCTCGTTGAACTGGGGAGTAAGGTCACAACCCCTTACCGCCATAATGTAAGCTTTTTGCCGAGCCATCCTTCCTTTTTTACATGTTTTTTTCACTTTTTATATTTCAATTTTTCTATATATATATATATATATATATATATATATTATCCACCAAGTTTTGACACTAAAAGAGATATCTACTCCAATTTTTTGTATCACAATTGGCAAATTTGGTGATTTGCAGTGCAAAACCTGATATCTATAAAAAATTTGTAGCATAAAATGAATAAATATATATGTAGAATTTAGGAAACATAAATACACAAATACTACATAAATTTTACATATATTTGGATAGTTGCTTGATATGTGTACTTCATAATTAATTTGTTGCCATTCCTTTTACATGAATCAATGCATATCCTTGATTTGATATGCAATTCATAATTTTGTTAAATATTCCTTTGTAATGCGTGGTTTTGCCACAAAATAATTGTTGAAGGATCTCCAGTCATAATGTATTGTTTATTTTTTACATAAACTTTTTGAATCAGAACTCGCTATACATTTTTTATTCTTATGTTAGGATTTCAGAGATATGCACATGCTTCAAATTTGTAAGCCCAAGACAAAATTTTAAGGTCCATTCCAATCCAACACAAACTCTCAGTTTATCGCAGAATTCATATTCGGAGTAAAGGGGAAAATTAAATCTGGCCTAAGTCAAAGATAAATTAGAAATTTTGACTCAACTTGAACTCGTATTTCAATTTAAGTGAAAGTGAATTTAATGTTGTTAAATCAATGTTAAACACTACATCTGATCATGTTCACTACGATTTTGATGTTGTGTTGAGAGTTAGGTTGCAGATTTAGTTGGAAGGAAAAAAAAATTGTAAAAATAGTATCTATAAATGAACATACTTTCAATTTTCTTTTCAGGCAATAGTTTGTAAAAATGGAAGATAAATATTTGTATCTCTAAAATAAAAGTGATGCAATGTATGCCTGTGCAGATTAATAAAACTAATAATCTAGTTGTTAATTTTTTATCAAAATTATTCCCCTATTTCTGATATATATTGCATTTCATATTTGTATTCATATTTTTCAGTTGGGATTAAATGTGCTTATTATTTCAGATTTTGACTGTAACTCAGCGTGTTTTGAGTTTTCCTGTGTCAGAACCTCTCATGAAATTTGTAGTTGGTCTTGAACTCATTTTGGAAGCAACTCAGGTTAGAAATACTAAGTTATAATTAATTATTTATAAATTTATTATGTGTAATCTATTCTCATGAACATTATATTATCAAGATCTACAATGCTTAATTTTTGTTTTCATTGCAGATTTGGGAACAGAATGCTCACATGAAAGTGTCAATAAAAGCTGAAATGGATGAACTTACTAAATCTGTCATTGAGTTTAGATCAATGGAGCTAAAGTAAGACTGAAAAAATATTAACTCTCTAATATTTCATGTTATATTTTCCGTAGAGAAATATAGTGCAGTTGGACTCAGTTGTAACAAGCTGCCTAGGAACTTATTTGCTTGCTAAATCCATTCTGTATAGAGTTTGAGAAAATGCCCATAAAGGCATACCTAGAAACATCCGCACTGACTCGAAAAATTATTCGGGTTTCCTGAAATTTTAAATCGAGTGACCTATACAGTTTTCAAAGGATTTAAGTTTCATTCTGTCAGATTATCTAGCACAATAAAATGTCTGAAATGTTAAAATGAAGCAAATTACAATTAAGTACAGAAAACTATTTTTTTCCCTCTAGATAATTGTTTATTTCATTTATTTTGCTTTTTTAGGTGCAACATTATTATAGTACAATATACAGATACTATGTGAATTTCCAACTCACTTATCATTATAAAAATAACAAAAAATGTAAAATGTAATTTTAAGTACCTTTACCAATATTAAAAATGCCAACAAATTTCTTTTTAAATCATTTCTGAGTTAAAATCTTGTTATCAGAATAAAATAAACAGTCTGAATGGAAAATTTTTATACATGCGTCTTTATATATACCTTTTGTGATTGTAAAGAAAAGGAAGGTATAAGCTTTTGAGAAATGAATAGTTTTAAGTGTTGTGCATATCCAGTATTAATATATTTCTTTTTATTTCATAGTGTTTTAAAATGTTTGATATTAATAAATTACTCCACTTTTCAGTGCTTGGAAGAAAGGATTACAGTGTGTAATTAGAAAGCAATTTCTAAAGTGTTCAAAGTGGTGGTTCTTCATGTTTCCTCTATTTTACTGTGATAATACGGTAAGTACATTTTACCATATAACAAGTTATTTAGCTTCAAAAAATATTAATACCTAGATGCTGCTAATCAGTTAAAAAAGTAAATAAATAAAACTATTTTCTTACCTCTGTGTCAATAGCTTTTAAAAATGTAATTCTCAGTTGGTCATTGTTTTCTGCAATGTCAACACTTGTATGTATTTTTTTAATAATTTTTTGCTGATTAAGACAATTTGATTTCCTTTTCTAATCTTATGCTTTCTTCTACTAAAGAAAACATGTATTGCAACCCCGTAAAGTGAAGCTCTTGACCTTAAGTCCTTTGAGTTTAAATTTGAATTACAGTTCACACAATCTTTAAAAGTGTGACTTGTTGGAAGAGTTATATTGTGTAGACTTATACTCCATAGTGCTGTATGATGTATGTGTGCTCCTTGCATAGATACTTTTCAAATTTAGCTTATTTTGCATACTACTTTCCGATAAAATATGAATCTATCCCTTTTATTTTTGTACTTTCAAACAATGATTATTTTTTCATATTTTACCATATAATGCTCAAATAATTATTTATTTTAGCAATTTTTCTGTTATTTTTCTATTATCTTACTTTCCAAGCAAATTTTGTTTCAAAATTGATGTACACAGACAATTTTTATTTTTATTTTCCTTTATATTTCGTTACTAGCTGTGTCTGCAGCCAACTGCTAATTTGTCAAAATTCAGCTAATAATTTCCTGTTCTGTGCTATAAAATGCTTAAAAGAAACTGATATATATTACTCTGTGAAAAGGATTTTAAAACAGGTTAGAAGAACACCAAAGTAGGCAGAGTGTGAAATTTTAAGCTGTTATTTCATATGTAAACAGCCTCCTCCTTCTCTTGTTGAAGTCTCTTGACCAACTCCTGGCAAAATTATGTGATGTACCTAGCAAGTTTTCTTGCTGACAAATACAAAACCGGTCCATGGATGTTGTTATATGCAATGGGAGCATGATTCCTACAGTTTTATTACATTTAAATGCCTTTTTAGTACAAGGGTTAAGGTGCTGGTCATTGAATCACAAGATATCAATGTTATAGTTGTAAGTTCAATGCTTTTGAAATCAAGGCATTAAATTATGGTGATGTTTCCCCCCCCCCCCCTCATATATCCAGTTATTTTGATGTGTAAAATTAAATGTGTTGTTAGTATATAATTCCTAAATCAGTTTTTGAGTTTTTATGTTTTTTGTTTTTGGAGTCAAGTGTTTAACCCCTTGCCTGTGCCACCCGAATCCAGTTCGGGCAACCCTTCTGCGCCAAATTTGGAATGCCCGAACTGACTTCGGACAAGAGAAAAATCAGTGTTTCTATTCCGTTGATCCCGAATTGAGTCTGTTTTGCCTTACCAAATGCTTTACATAATAATTCATTGTTTTTCCAACAGATGGCGATACTTGTCCACATTTTTTTTGGAAGTAGGCGGGATCAGCTAACTTGATTAGGCGGGATATAAACCGAGTTTATTGTAAGGAGTGTGATGTCGGCTTGTGTGCCGAGTCATATTTTTCATATATATCATACTATAAAAGATTTGTGAAATTCTGAAAAATGATTCTGTGAAATGATTTATGAAATTCAAAAGATTATTTGATTTATTTTGCTATAATTAAACAATTTTGAGTAAAATATGAATATAATCCATTAATTTTCCACATGTATGTCAAAATATTAAATATAGTAGTTATTTCATATAAAAATTTATATTTTTACAAAATAAAATTTTCTAACCTTTTTAAATGTTATAATAGACAAAACTGAAGCATAAAAATTTTTTTCCATTTTTGACCCACTTTCCAGAAATATACTCCACAGGCAAGGGGTTAAATTATTAAAATTTGAATTGTGTTGTAATTTGAGTGATTATTTTGTTTTAGTATACTGAAAGTGAAAAACTGCTAATAGTGCAAGGACTGACCCAGTGCTTACAGGATTCACCTATTGGAGAATTTAGGGCCAAACTTTCTCTTTTGCATGTGTTTCTGAAAGAATTCCAGCTCAACACCTCCAAGTCAAACAGTAAGTTTATTTTTATCTGCATACTACAGTCAGAAGGCTTGTGCTCCTTAAATATTGTCTAATGCATAATTTCATTTTTTAACGATCTTAAAATTGCTTAAATTTGTACCAGAGTGCTTCATTTTTCTGCAAATATCGCAATTCCGAAATTACTATAAAAGTAAAAAAAAATGTATCATAAAATGTTTTCTTCTTTAGGAGCTTATGCCAGTATCTTGTTTAACATCTATGAATATTTCAAGCAATTTCTACCTGCTATTGAGAATGAGATCAAACAAATTAGAAAGCCTATTGAGAAAGAAATAAAAGTATGAATTTTATTTATTGATTGACTAATATATGGAATTGTTTGTTTCTTGTGACCTTATTCTAATTATTTAAATATTTTGCAGGATTTTGTCAAAATTGCTCGGTGGAATGACATAAATTTCTACTCTGTGAAAGCATCTGTCGAAAAATCACATCGATTCGTTCTAAAACATGTTAAAGCATTCGAGGTATTTTTTGTTTGTATTGTTTTGTCATATTTTCTTAAATACAGAAGTTGATGTGATATTTTAAAAATACATATAATTTGGTAAATATATATCTAAATGTAAAAATACTTTAAAGCTATAAAAACTTCATTAAACATACAACACAAAATTAGTAATGTTTTCTTTTAACAAAGTCTTTATGGTTTCATTACATTTGCAGTAATTATAGCTGTATGTAAAAATGTGCTGTTGTTGCAAGGATCTTTAACTTAAAAATCTGTAATCGTCATGTTTTATATTGTGATAAAATCTCTAAATATTGTGCCAATCAATATGATTAGGGTATAATAAATAGTACAGATCTAAAGAATAGTCAAAACTTATTAATTACAAACATTTTAATGAAAATATTGCAGCTAATTGGTTATCAGAAGAGTACTGACCTACTTACGACAAAGTGTCCTAAACTAAGCAAAGCAGTTTACTACCAGCAGTTTCCTGCCTTTACTAGTATACTAAAATGCTTCCAGTAAGTCTGTGCAGCAGTTTGGTAGAAAGTAGTATATAATTTGCATCCACTGATAATTATTTATAGTGACTTACAGATTAGATTTTAATAGTGATCAGACCTAGATCATGCCACAATTAGCAAAAATAGTAATATTTTTGTTATTTTATTCTTGTGTTTAGGCAATTAAGAAACTAGCTTGAATAAATTATTTTATTTTTTAAAGTTTAATATGCCATGATTTCTCGAAAGTTTTCTCCATCAATGATAATTAAGGGCAATTTATTTGTCGATTTTTACATATTCAGCAGGTCCAATTAATTGGTACTTTCATACATTGAATGCCTAGTTAACTGTGCATTTCACAATCCATATTTTGAAAAATTATATTATTATATCAGAATTATCACACTGCTTATATGAGTACAAAATTCAATTTATTTTAGGAATATAATTTTTATTATGAATATTTATTATCTATTATTTAGGATGCTCTACAGAAACCTTCTAAGACATATTTTGTCATTCCTTCCAAAAGTGATTCAGATGTTATCGATAGTCCTTGGTCCTTGGATATCAAGCAGCAAGATTTCATTTATGAACAGACAAAAGTAATAATTCTACATCTAATAATTCTACTTTGACCTTCATAAAATTATTGCATTATAAAAATTTAAACTCTTTTCATTATTAAAAATATACTATTTTTTTTCTGTGCAGGTCAAGACAAAGTGCTTTAAAGAAAGAAGCGAACCCTTTTTCCAAAAATTTCCTTCATTCCAAAAGAAAATTAAGAGAAAATCTCGGCAAATAGCAGAAACCTTCCCAGTTGTTGGCTACATTAATACATTGAATGAATTTTGTGGTAAGCATGTAAAAAACAATTATGTTAGTTTTAACTATGTTTCAATTTTTGTTTATCTATTGATGTCAGATATAATTTTGATCTGTGGTTCTCAATCTTATTTAAAATACGATAGTCTGATGACCCTATATGTATGTTTAGCATTGAACAGTGACATTTTACTACTCGTAATCCAGGATTGAGAATCAATGATTTGAATTTTGAATATATATATATATATATTTTTTTATGTTTGCAAATTTATATATGTATCTTTTTTTCCTCAGGAAATATCATTGAGGCTTTACAGAGTGCAACAGCAGAAGGGCGAAAGGTTAGTTCTAAAATAAATATAAATTGCATGTAGATAATAAGGAATAAAAATTTCATTACCATTTCATAATTTTGGAAAAATCTATTATTTATAGTATGATTCTATATCACTACTGCCTTTCATTGTTCACATTTGCAGTTTTTATTAGCATAGGTAAAACTCAAAGGGGCGGGCCCAAGTTCCAGGGTGAGCTGGGTTGGACCAAACTTAGGTTTACCCACTAGATCTTAAATGTGTTTATTAACTTATGATGTTTTTCTATAAATTTCATGTGCAATTTTTTTTTTCAATATTACTCAGTTGCATTTCCCAGTATATATGTCAAAGTAGGGATACTCATTTATTGTAGAATAACCAGGTATTACGGATTAATTTAAGTTACATTACTTTTGCTAGTTCACTATCATTTAACATTTTTTATGAGTATGGTCAGTGTTCATTATAAATGTAAAAAATATTCCTCGTTTTTATGAAAATGTCCATTATGTCCAAAAGTTCTTTGCACTGAAGGTTTGTTACAGAAGGATTTCAGTATAATATTATCATTTAAATGCATGTAATATTTATAACCAAATGAATCAAAACATGCGAGTATAAAATATGGCTTCCTTCAAATGAAGTAAAATTAAATTCCTAATCATGCAGGATATCAGGAATAAAATATCTTAATCTCGAAATTCTGGGACTGTAAAAAACAGAGATTCCAATCCCTAGTTGACACCCTATCTGGAAAACAGAGTAAACCTGGAATTCATAGGAAATTTGAAAATATATATATATATATATATATATATATATATATATATATATATATATATATTAATAATAATGTCAGGGAATTCTAAGTTCAAAACTTTAAAAAATCAGGTAATTTTAAAATGTAGGCTAGCATTTGCACATTTTATAGTTTTTTTTTTTTTTTCACACTGTCAGCTATATGAGAATTTTCTATGTCTTTGGGCAAATGTGATATAAACAGTGTATGTTGTATTGTATATATCTACATCCTGTGATGCATAATTTTTTTTAATCTAGAAAATTTCAAACACTTGTCTGGAAAGAATATATTTTTATTATGCTCTTTGGGTAGAAACCTTGTTATTATCTCCCTGTGGAACTCAATTTGAATTAAAATAGGAAAATTTTAAGAACCTGTGTTGGTAAAAATACAATTTTATTATGCTCTTTGGAAAGCAACCTTTATATTATCTCCCTGTGAAACAAATTTCCAAAACCAGCAAATTTCAAACACTTGTGTGGAAAAGATAGAATTTTGTTAGTGTGGAAAAGATAGAATTTTGTTAGTTTGGAAAAGATAGAATTTTGTTATTCTTTTTAGGTAGCAACCTTGTTATTATACCCCTGTGGAACACAGTCTGTATTAAAATATCCATTGTGTCTTTTATTTTTTGTTTTCTCATAAAAATACAATTAATAATTATTTTCGGGCATCAGTACTTAAACATATAGTGTATTAATACTTTTTTAGGTTGATCAAAAATAACTTAATAAAGGAACAAATAATAATAATAATAATGAATGAAACAAATCCTTTCAAATTGTTGATAAAATAGTTCTTTGGTGCCCCCCCCCCTCTCCCATTTAGTTTTGCTAATGTTTTTTTGCTTTCAATCATGTGGATATTAGGGAATTAAGATTAGTAATTTGAATCAAACATCACTTGGAAATGTATAATGTTTGTAATACATTTTCAGATATTTAAACAAATATACATTATGTAACTTAATACGTGCATTTCTCTACCATTCTGTTTTGCTAAGTAGTTTTTCTTGTACTGATTTTTTTTTCTTTATCTGCAGTCTGTTTGTACAAGATCAAGAGAAAAGAAGCAAACGTTATTGAAGATTCAGAATAAGAAACAAATGTTATCAACATTATTTAAGAATCTCAAAGCTATTGGTGAGTTTTTGACACTATCAAATTTGCAATATTATTCTACAGAACAGTGGTCCGTAATTAGTTCCTTTTGAGTAGCAGGACAATTTTGTTTGCAAGCAGTAAATGGAAATTTTGATACTACTTTTCCAGAATGTTGCTTTTTTAACTTAGTTATTGAGGAACATTGAACATTTAGAAATTCAAAATTAATTATATTTTAAAATAATGCAGTTATAAACTGAAAATAGCTTAGTCAATAGATGAATCATGACAATGAAATATATGAATTTCACGATTGTGACTGACTGGCACTACAGAGTACCATTTAATGATTATCCAAATCCATTTTTCACAAACGGCAAGCACTTAAATGTACACATAAAACGATTCTAGTAAAAGCACATAGCGGAAAACCATCAATGAATGGATACTTAATTACATCTGAAAATTTTCAATGTGCAGCAGAAACAGTGAAAATTACAGAGAAGTGACTCAACATAGTACATGAGCTCAACTTTTGGAAATGTATAAAAAATAACTGTGGACATAACGATCTATTTTTAGCATATTTCAGCATGCAATTTTGACTTCTTAAATTGAAAACTTTTATAATTTTTCATAATAGACTACAAACTTGAAAATCTGGACTTGTCGGGACTTGCCGATTCCAGATTATAGAGCTTGGATAAAATTCAAACTTAATATTAACTAAATACACTATAAAGTACTATTTTTCATAAAAACAATAACAAAAAATGCAGTTTACCAATTAATAAATATTGTTAACCAATAATATTTAAAAATATATGTAACCGATTGGCAAGCAGCAAAAGGCATTTTTGTTTCATATATTCGGTGTACAAGGTGATTTCCCAAAACTCGCATATGAAACAAAATAACACCATATTTTTTATTTTATTTTTTTTATTATGGCACTCCCCTTGCTCTCCAAAAAGGAAAAGCGAAAGATAAAATCTCAAAAATTTTATTTATTTTCTAAAATCTATATATTGTTATATTTAAAAAGGCTGATGCCTTTGAAAAAAGGAAGAATTCTATTAGGAATAGTAAAATATGTGAAAAATACCACAGTAGATAAAATAAATAACTTTTCTTATAAAGAAAAATATCCCTGCTCTCAATGATTTTTCTAAAATACGATGAGTTATTATTGAGCAGAGTTATTACAGACCATGAGGCGTGGGACAGGGATTGTGAAGAGAGAAAGGAATGTGCTTCGTTCGTAAATGAAGCTGACCCCTTTGAGAGGTCAGTGTGTTAATGACCTTGTTGCTCTGTGCTTTGCAATTCGATCTTATTTAGTTATTTGTTATAGTAAATATGGCTTTCTAAACAAAACAAGCAAAATATACAGTGGATTTCAAGCATTACATGATAGTGAATTCTCAGGATTTTTAAATTAAATTGAATGAGCTGTGATAAAATATTATGGTAATATTTTAAGTGTTTAACGTTAGATATTATAATGTTTTAGGAAAATGTGTTCTTTTTCAGAAAGGGGTTAATATAAATAACATGATTTATGCTCCATCCATAAGCCGATTTATGGGCATTTATTTTTATATCCAGTGTATAAGTCGGTCACTAAACTTGTAGTCTCATTCTTGAGTTTTAAAAGGTCGACTTGTACACAAAAGTATGGCATTTGTTTATAAAATATAATTAAAATTAATAATCTTATCCTGTTGTTTTAAATCTGTGACTTCGTCCTTCCAATTATTTGAAAAAAAAATTTGAAAAATATCCGGATTTTTCCCAGATTTTGAATGTCTGGATTTTCGAGGTTGTACTGTAATAATATTGATGTGAATCAGGTTAAAAAATGCTATTGGTAGTTGTCACTCGATTGTTTGATCAGTTAAGCATCTGATAATCTATAACAGTTTTGTAATCTTTAGCAATGTTTTTTAAATTGGAATATTTCCAAAAAGTAATCTTTCTCATTTTCAATTTTTTTTCAACCCTACACTCTTATTTTAGGTTTGTCGTACAGACAAGGGATTATAAAACATAAGGAAGTGAGTGTACATATGTGTACACCTGCTCTTGATATTTCAAAAATGAAAATTCTGAAAATTGATCAGTAAGTTTCTACTCTTATTTTGTTTAAACTATTTATCATGTTTTGCTCTTGCTGCTTAGTATATTATTGTGTAAATGTACTATTTGTTCATTGAATATATATTCTTACTATGATGTATTTAATTACAAGTTATCATTTTTACATTTAAAAATATCATGCATTTTCTCTTATTCTTTGAGATTTAATTACCCAAACCTCATAAACAAAATCGACAATTTTTACCCATGTTCTCATCTGCCTTCTAGAACTGTTGAATGAATATACATAAGATTGCTCGAAATTATGCATGTTATAGTGATACTCACAAATATGACTATTAAAATTGTCTTGATCTTACAGAATAATTTTTCTAGTCTATACTAACTTAAAAATTCTAAGATGTAATATTTGTACTTTTTGTTTATATAAATATAAGGTAAGTATTATTGAAATGAATATTTATGTTATTAGTCATGAAAATAAATTAATTGCTTTTTGAGTGTTAAAAAGTTTCCGAGCTTCAAATGTAATTATTCATACTAACCATTGTACTTTTTTCCAGATTGTGTGTGATATACTTTAAAGATATTATGTTTGGTAGTTATGAAACATAATTATTAAACCATTTAATTGTGTCTAATTGTTTGAAAACATCAAATCTTCATTTTCGTGAATCTAAATAATCAAGTGAGAAGTACATTCTTATTTGCAATTCCTTGACTATGTGTTTATGCAGAACATGTATGCATTTACAGAGTTCTTACCATTTTTAGAAACAGCTTATTTTCAACTAGAAAATGTACCCAGCTTTGTTCAGGATTTAAAACCAGGATTAATTACATTTGTTAAAAACTTAGTCATATCCTGCCGCCCACTTTCTCGCAATCAGTTTTTTTATGCAAATGGATAAAAAATGCACATACACTTTAAATGTGTCTTTGGTCCTCAACACAGATGCATTGTCCATTACAAGGCATTTGTTAATAAGCACCCGCTTATTTTCAATTCTGAACACTTTTTACACTAGATTCTTTGGTTCGGGCGCGGTAGCCCATTGGTTAGCACGCTGGAGTTGCACTCGGTAGACCCGGGTTCGATTCCAGCCACTGCCAAAACTGCCGCCGTTTTCATGCGGAGTACGATCACGTTAAACATGTGGTTCCGAAAGTCCTTCCGAGAGGTTGGTGGTAGGGGAAGGAGGGTACGGTCCCCGTGAATGCCTCCCCCACTGGGTTCCGGTCTAAATTGGGTGGCACTTCCCGACCGTCCAAATTGTTACCTTACACCTTTCTGGTAGGTCGGACGGTCTGGGTTTCAACAACAACAACTAGATTCTTTGGCTAATAATTTTTCAATTTGGCTAATTTACTGGCTAACAATATTAAATTCCTAGCAAGAGCCCTGAATCTACCTTGTATATCAAAGGTTAGGTGTATATTTTATCACATTAGATAAAATATACACCTAACCCATTAATAAAATGCTAGTTTTACAAATATGTTTATGAACATTCTTTTATGAAGTGGATAACAAGTAATAAAGGTAAACCTGCATGATTTGATTTTCATTCTATGTAGTCATAGGACCCTGGGAGTAAGTACAGTAAGTAACATTTTAAAATTTGTAGTTTGTTATGTATGTATTTGATACTAATTTACTTTTAATGTTCTGTTTATGTAGCATGCTCATAATTTTCAACACTTACTTTTGACTAACCAAAACAGCTTACTGGCTGTTTTAGAAGCATGTTTAAAAATATTCTAGGGGTTCTGCCCTTTGCTTATCACCGCAACAGAACCACATTTTCTAAATGTATATATAAAAATATTATAAGCATTAAATAATTTACTATTTTATTTTTGCTAGATTTGTCTAAGACAGTTAAATGTATTATGTAATAAGGAATATCTCGTACCGTTATTCCAATAAAAAGAACTTAGTAAAAATTCAAAAGTCAACCAATTTTGAATTATTCTGTATAATATATTTCAATAATTTAGCCTATTTATTTCAGCAATAGTCAATGCTTTTACTATAATTGCTTTTTTAAACTGTAGAATTGCTTTTGTTTTTTCATTTCTGTATGCAGAAGCGCATGTGTTGCCTACAGTGAATATTTTGTTTGTTTTCAATAAAATTAAAATATTTTTGCTCAACACTTTTCTGTGTTTTAAGATAAATATGTGCCCAGCTTTTGCATAATTATGAAAAATGAGGCCTTAAAATAGCGTTTCATTTGAAGGAAGGGAGCCATTGTTACATACTGGTATATAAGCCTGCCCTACAATATTGATAAAAATTAAACCTCTTTACAAGACAACTTAAAAATCACACAGCACAACTTAACATTTTAACTTTATGTAATCTCTCTGTATACAATGCTTTTGGTAAAAAATCATTTAAAAATGTTCCATTTTATTCACACATAAAGTGTTTTTAAACTAACATTTTTTTTTAATTTTAAATGATAAATACAATACATTGCTTTATGGGCATTTTATAACAAACAATTAAAGATATTTGATTTATTAGTTAAACATACTATAATCAAGTCATATTAAAAACAGAATTTGAACTAAAGTTTCTTTATATTCCATTTTATTACACGACTTGTCAAGTTTTAAAGTAATCTTTTAATTTCCTAAATTCTAAATTTTCTGAATTTCGAACTTTTAATTTCAATGTGCCTGTCATTTCTCTCATTTTTAGCTCATTCAAGGAACTCCTTTTGAAATCTTCTTGTGATACTAATCACTATTTCTATAAAAGTCTGGCTCAATATGCACAGCTTCGAACAGCTATGGAATCACCATCTAAAGTGAGTTTTCAGAGTGTAATAATTTTCTTATCTACTGTAAACTATGAAATAAAAAAAAATATTCTGAGTTTTAGCTGTAATTTATTAACTTGCATGTTTACATTCCAGGATCGAACTTCAAATATAATTTTAAGAATATTTATGAGATTTAATTTTTTAAATATAATTTTAAGAATATTTATGTAATTTACATACATCACCTGTTTGAAAAACAGTATAAATGCATTTCATTAGTATATAGTATCTATAAAGTTATATATATGCATTATTTAGGAACTAAAATTTATCGCATAAGCAGGCTAAGGAAAGCAATTAACAACATAACACCATATGATTTAAAAAAAGTTATCTATGTATCAAATGCAAATTTCATTATAGTAAACTTTTAATAATGGAACAGTATGTAGAAGGGTGGAAATAAAAAAAATTAAATCTAACATAAGATAAAGGAAAATTTGGAAACGAAATTTACATTTTAAAGCTGAAAATTTTAATGCATATTTTTAAACATTGGTATAATTTAGGAGTAAACATGGCTTTCACCGCATACCAAACTATAATTACACATTTTGACATGGTCTGGCCATGATATTGCAGATCCAAGGCAATGGCGAAAACTTTGTGATAGCCAATACTTTGTTGTATCTGTGCTCGTTAAAGATAAGGGAAAATTTGGAAACAAAATTTACATTTTAAAGCTGAAAACCTTAATGCATAGTTTTGCACATTATTATAATTTAGGAGTAAACATGCCAATAGCAATGTAAGGGCCATTACTTTGTTGTATCTGTGTTCATTATAAGTGGGATCCACTCTGTATTAATTTTAACATAGCTTTTTTCATTCATAGTTAATTGTAATTTTCTGTAGATTAAACAGCTTTCCTTATAAATTGCAAAAACTGCAAAGTTTTACAATGGAAGGTACTAAATTTAAACAATTTAACTGTTAACTTATGTTTAAACCAGGGACATAAACTATGCAAAAAAGTACAATTTGCACATTTAATACCTGATGTTTGAAAAGAAAAGTTCTTTTAGCTGTATTTTTTTTTTATTAACTTTCATATCTAACATTTCAGGATCTAACGTTGGATGTAATTCACAGAGTTCAAGGTTATGGAGGTCATTTGTTGAATTTAGTTATTTCACAGCGTGAAAAACTGGCAAGAATAACTCGTGATGTTGATAACTTTGGGTAAATATGAATGTTCTAAATATTTTTTAATACTATTCACTTCAAATAATTTATTTCATCTTTACATTTTAATACTTAACTCTTAACCTAAGTTTAAATGTATATGTAATATGTAAAGTACAATCTTTACGCAAATATATATGTAACACATGTACAAGTGTACAGGATCCAAATCAGTCATTTCGTGAATGAAGGTTGCAAGAATTTTTCTTTTTGCCAAATAGTTTGCAATTTATGTTTGTATTCACTCAAGGAACACTATGTATTTTAGCATAACAAGGTCAAAATTGGCAGCGAAAGGAAATATACCACAAAGACTCTGACCTTCCACTTATGTAGACATACACACAATCAGAATCCTATATTTCATGGTGAAATTTATACTTGTACAAAACTGGACTTTCAGAAAAAGAAATTTAGACACTTAATATTGTCACTTTTATTTTTAAAAAAATTATGTGTATGTCATGTTTTTAATATGCAGTAGCACATGATTTGTGCAATAAAAAAATAATTCATGCAGTACAAAACTGGAATTTGTACAGTGTTAAAAAATGGAAAGCTTTTTATTAAATGTTTTGCAGTTTGGGTTTAGCAAATATATTTTTCTAACAAAGATTAAAAATTTGTTAATTTTAATGACCTTTTAATGTTTTACTAAAATTAAAGGATTCATGTTGAAAGCCTTTTCTTGCACTTTAGGCCCTTTTATTTACTTAAAAGTGCTCAGTGCGTCTTGTGTGTATGAATTAAAGATTTATCTGCAAAAAGAAAAAAATAGCATTGACATAAACACATATATTTAACATTTTTCTCATTTAAATTTTTTATTCTTTATACAATGCTGTATAACTTCTACAAAATACAGAGTGAAGTTTTTGATCCAAATATTTTTGTTGCCTTTCAAAATAATTTTAGTAATATTTATGCATCAAATTTTATTATAATTACATATTTCCTTAAGTATAAATATTTGTTCATTTTTTAAATAAATTTTAGTAATTTAGTAAATTTTAAATATGTTATCTAAGCATTATCCTTGCTCAAGGGCCATCAGTTGGACAAATTCTGCATTAAAGCATAGATTTCATGGTCAAATTATCTAAGGCAGAGTAGTACCCTCTTCCACAATTATATGTCACTAATCATATTTAATTATGCAGTATGAAGTTTTCTTTAAAAAAAACAAAACAAAAAAAACCTAGTGTATGTTCTGCGAAATCTTTTTAAATGGAAAGAACAAAGTTCTGTTGGTAAATAGAAATTACCCCCAACATATCCTTTAGTATGTCTTTTGACTTTTAATAATTCACTTTTATATTGCAGCTGCTTTGTATCCGTATTATCAAATGTGTATGAAAAGCAAGACTATGCAGCAGAGAAATGTCTTACAGTCATACCACCTCAAGAATTTCTTCATCAAGCAGATGTATGTATACTTTTTCTTTCTTTAAATTTGAAGCTTGCTGTATGGTACGATTTACTTCATCAGTCATAACACAGATTTACAAAATTGTAACACATGACTAATTTTCTTGCTATTAACTGCAATTATCTACCATTACATGCTTTTTTAAAGAACTAAAGCACAAAATTGGTCCATGGATTTTGGTTATTGTACTCAAAGCCTAGTTCCTAGCTTTGTGGACACCCTCCATCATTAGGCAAGGCTGAAAAACTCAAATACGAAATACGTATTTTGTATTTTACTACTCATCTTGTTTTAAAAAATATTTTGTATTTTCGTAAATGTACTAAAGTATTTTTAAGTAAAATAAGGAAAACATAAAAAGGAAATACAAAAAGAACATTTTCTTTATTATTAAAATTCAATGATGTTGGCTTGTAAAATAAAATTTTTCTTATGCGTGAAATGGCTTTAATATATTAGGTTCACAAAAATTGTTTTTTTGAAAATTACATTATTATTTTTTTTGTAGTATTCACATAAAATCTAACTGTTATAAAACATTTAGATATAATCTTAGTCCCATCTATTAAATACACAAACATTTAATAGCTTTTGGCAAAATTTCAATTGCTGAGTTAAATTTGGTAAACATTTCTATTAATTTTATTTAAATTATAATTTGGTATTTCCTTTTCTGGGAACTAAGTGTTTTATATTATTTTCTATAGAAAGTAAATATTTTGAATTTTGCTCAAATGTATATTTCCAAAGTACATAATATTTTTGTATTTTATTTGAAAGATGTATTTCCTTCCCATCCCTGTTCGTATGTTCTATGTCTAATTACTTTGTTTAATTTTAATTAACTGAAATTCATTCATTGTCTATATCGCATAATAAGAGTTTTTATAATCACCATAAAATACTATTTTTATTGCATTATATTTTTATATCATTTTTACTAATATTTTCCCTTGTTTCATTCAGGTGGAAATGCGTAACCTTATGGAGATACTCTTGTTGGCTGCAGGTCAGTTTAACTCCATCCTGGAATGTGCTCCAGAGTCAAATTTCTTCACAAAACAACACTCCCTTTGTGTCGACCATAAAGGTCTATCTGGTGTCATAAAGGATGACTCATTTTTCTCTGGCATCAAGCATGCAGTAGATGTCTTCAATTGTGATATTAAGAATCTTCTTCTCAAACTTTCAGAGCTGAACTTTGAAGAAACTTTAGTCTCTTGGGACCATTTGAATATTTTCAGCTCCCTGTCACAAACAGTCCAACACTCCACACATAATCTAATCATGAAGATTTCTGAAAAATGTGAATCAAAATCTCCGATGACGCAGAACTTATTTAGCCTTTCTAGCAGAGTTAGTCATAAACTGAATGTTTGCAAGGAAGAAGAGGCTAGGATCGTTGGAAACCAAATGGTGGATGAGCCAGCAAAGGAAAATGAGCAAAGTATTGCTTTCAGTAAATTGTGCCAAAAACTTGCCAAAGAGGTGCTGCTAGCAATCCAGGAGATGGTCGTATTTTCTGCTTCGGGTGAGGAAGATAAATCAGAGACCACTGTTGTGCCAGAACATCTGTTCACTGGGAAAATATCTGACTTTCTTTCTGAAACCAAAAAACATCTGCATTTTGATAAGATACTGAAAATAATGCAAAGATTGAAGGCCAATGTTTCCCACTTCCAGAATTCAATTGAAAGTCTTTTACCAATTGACAGAAGTTTTCGGTATGTATTATAAGTACTTTATTGTGTTGATTTTATGTTTAAACTGTAATTATAGAGGTATTCCTCAACTAAAATGCTTACTTATTGTTGCATATAGATAAAATTCATTGTCAAGTGGTGGACCATGGCAGTTTCAGATCTTTAGATAGGATGGCAGTATTTTAGGTTTACATCTGCAAATTTAAATGCATCCTCTTTTCAGGGTGTATAAGATATTTTTCTTAAATTTACACAACTATTAATTATTTCACATAGCACATGTATCTATTTTTCCCTAATTCGGGAATTTTGACATTTTAATCTCTTGCATGGCCTAGAATATACTTACTAGAGCATGCAGCAGATCAAACGCTATGTAATGATATGTGCTCAACTGGACTGCCAGGCATGTCCTATAAGGTTGTTCAAGTTTTGTACCATGGGCATATAACTTCTTGAAATAGGACGTTCAGTAAAGAATTTAGTCATATATGAGAAAAAATCACTGAATTTTCAAGGATATCTTTATACTATCAACCCCCTACTGGCATTAGTGGTAGGTAAAATCCCCAAAAGAGCACCTTTTACTGTGTACATTGGATATTTTTACATATTAGTAATGCTTTTCATGATTTTTCAACGGTAACCTATTGTCTTCATGTACATTTAATCCTTAATTGCCCATGCATTTATTTTCCTTTTTTCCCCTTAAGAAACCCACTAATGAAAATTGGGTTGTATTTAATTCAGGCAAACATGGTATGTGTCAGAAGTTTTAAAATCTAAAAAGAACTTAATTAAAAATTCTTAAACCTTTGATTTTTATTTTCATTATAAAACCACAAATAGTACTTGCATTTATACATCATAACTTAAACATGCCATATATTAATACAATATTGTTTAAAGCTGCAGATTAAGAATTTTGCTTACTTACCAGTATATCCCAAAAAGTACAAGCAAAAAGGTATTTTCACTGACTAAATATTTTTACCTCAATTTAGCCTTTTCTGTTGCTTATTGAGATGTATAAAGTGTGTATATATATGTTATGCCACCCACTGAAACATTAAAAATTATTTACTGTAGGCATACATCTAAAATTTATTATTGTATGCATGTAATTATCAGTGATTAGTGACAGAATTTTAATTTTTCAGCTTTACATATAATAATGATTCTACTCTTGCACTCCAATTATGGTTTTCTTACAAAACTATGTTTAATTTTGTTTGAAGCATATTAAAATTGAGCTTTGAAATACTCTAATTTCAAATTCGAGATTCTATTACTTAGATTTCTATTTTTAAATATTTTTTTCATTTTTCATTACTTGTTTTAAAATTTACCACATTTTATAATCGTCCATTTCTGTTTTAATACAATTTAAAGATGGCAACTTTTTAAAGTAGCCTCCTGGACTGTGTACACACTTTTCCCAACATTCCTGCAAATTTCAGAAACAGTTCAGAAAGTCATCTTTAAGCATCCTTTCTATATGCTTTGTCACAGCAGCTTCAATCTCTTAGTTTGATATAAAACATGGTAATTTGATCTTTTGGTCATATCAAATCAGTGTATTAAATCAAGTAACTATGTCTATACAAGCACACAGTAATTATTTTGTTGAACAATAACTACCAGGTAAAAAATCTGATGTAGGCAACACATGACTTTCTTTATATAATGTAAGGAATTTACTACTTTTACATTTAAAAAATTTTTTTTTCTTATAGTAGATACTAATATTCTTTCCAAGATATTGAATTTTCGACAATTGGTCGTCATTTTCATTGATTTAGCGTCATTTTTATCCATTTGGCGAGATTTTCGTTAATTTGGCAACCTTTAAAAAAGTCGCCAAGTTGGTGACATTCTGCCAAATTCGTTGCCAAAATCTCGCCAAGCGTTATGGACGAAGGAATAAGTTATTCTTACAGCAGATAAATGACTATTGGCGTTCAAATACAAAAGTATTACTCAAAGTATCTTTTTGCATAAATGGAACGGGCTAGATTTGGTTTGAATCAGTCCATTCGTTCGTCAGTTATCGTCTCCACAGACTCACTGACACACACACACACATACTTTCACACACACACAGAGACATCACTTGAAAAATGTTTGATTCGTGATCAGGGATGCTTGAAAGGTGCTCTTCTGTCGAAAACTCGAATTCGAATTTTCGACCCCGTCGCAATACTTTCCTTATATATTATGTATATAAGGAAAGTAAAAAGGTCGTGTAGCACAAAACAATGGAGCATTGTCATGAGGCTGCACTTTCTGTAGCAAAGACCAAAACACACCATATAAGTAACAAAAAGAAATAAACTGCCTGTTGTAAAACTTGACAGGCAATTGCAGGAAGGTTTCAGAAGGTGAATCATGTGATTATTCAGATTAATAATTTGTTCCCTCAAGTGTTGCATGGCCTTTTACTGGATTTTTTTTTTTTTTTAATCATGTATGTATTAGTAAATTTCTCTATGGAGTCATGTTTAACAAGTAAAAGCAGAAAATGCAGTTTCCTAAAGTGCCGCCTTTTATTATTCGTATTTGTATGTAATTTATGAAAATTGTGGAATTGTATTGAAGCTTAGTAATAGCAATTAATTTATTTCCCAAAAATGAATACATTCTTATAGCGGGTCCATGACAGGCTAGCCATATAAGGCTCAAAATCCAAAGAAATAAAATATACTGCTTAAGCTTACTAACTACTCTGGGTCTCGAGTTAATCTAAAAATAAAAATTGTGTATATTGCTATGGCAGGGTTAGTCCAAAAAGGTTCAAAATTCAAAGAATCAAAATATAACACAAAAGATAACGACATACCATATTTGGACTTTTTAACTGCTTTGGCTCTCATATTATTCCCCCAAAATGAGTACAGTCCTATAGTAGACCAAAATAGGTTAGCTCAGAGTTTAAAATCTGAATTAAAATGCACTACAAAAGACAACTATGCACCAAATTTCATGTTAGTATGATTAATGGAACTTGATTAGTTAAATCCCCAAAGACTTGAATCATGCTAACAAACAGAGAAACATATCAGGTTAAATAAAAGGGTGTAGAATAATAAATTTGATTAAGAAGTCCTTATTTTGACTTCATTTTCTAATTTTGTTTGTAATGTAATCATGCTTAAAAAATTGATGTTGTTGATTTATTTTAAAAATAGACAATGCTTGTTTGCATACATACATATTATTTTGAATCACATAAGTTTGTTGTTGTTAATTCCATTTAATAACTTGCACAGAAATGATAGTTACGAAAAAGTTGCAATTCAAAGGAAAGTGTAAAAAATCGCAAGAACCTTATAAAAAAAATTCTACTAATGATCAAATTATAAAATAAAAATATCAGACAGAACTAATAAATGGCTTTTATTGCCGTAACAAACTTCAAGATTTTATCTTTAATAGCTTGGGAAATAAGACTGTATTATGTTATGAAAAATACTATGTTATGTTATGATCATATTACTTTATTATGTTATGTTATTATCATATTACTTTATTTTAATATGTTAAGACGCTTATATTATCAGTTATTCATATTTGTTTCCTTTTTAGATTATTAGTTAATTTGGTACCACTCCTGAATCAGTATTATCAACTTGTAAAGGTGTACCTAGCAATTACAATAGGCATGCATCGAACATCATGCAAGTTTTTGTCAATAATTCTTGAAATATTCAACATACTAGCTCAGAAGGTAAACTTTTATCTATCTACTAATATTTTAAACTCATTTAAAATTAGAGATGGGCAAATAATATTTTTCTCCAATTCAAGTATTAAATAGCTCATAAATAATAAAATCTCATTAATTTAGAAATAAAACTTTTTATTTTAAAATATAATTATTTTACAGCAGTTTTTTTTTTTATTATTATTATTATTATTATTTTAAGTACTCTTAACTGTAATAATTGAATAAATGAATTTCTCATCTACTGTATACTTTTATTTAAGAAAACAAGCATTTGAACATGTTCAGGATCTAGTATGTTTATTTATTTATTTATTTTTTGCCACAAATTAAACCAGAGGTGCTAAAGAGTCTCTCTTAAAAAGACTGTTGATGGCATCATCGTTAAATACTTCAAAAATAATTCTTTTCAAAAATAATTCTTTCAAGCAAGGATACAAACTGTTCTTTTTCTACTAGTAGAAAATATTTTCATTCAGTCGAAAACTTTTTTCTAGATACTTTCATTTTTTCTTTTCTGGATTATCCCGACTTTTTATTCCAGATCCTGGTATTAATCATACTGCAATATTTGAGGTATTCAAATTTCTTCTAGTGACTTTATAATATTATCTAGTACTTTCTAGAGAGTATTTGAGGATAGTATTCGCCCTTCTCTCTTTAAAATATATTTAAGTGTATCTGTACAAAGCTTATAAGGAAAATATGTAAGTAGTTGATATTTTAAGTTAAACATTTATATTTTTTGTTTCGTGAAACAGCTATAACTTATATAATCTAACCTAGAACTATTATGTAGCGCAAAATCCTTGAAATACACATTGTCAGTGATATTTTGAACAGATATCTGTATTTGAATCCTGTAATCTTATCTTAAATATGCTTCTACACAGTGTTGCATATTAAACATATTTTCATCTCAAAATCTTAGGCACAAACCAGAAATTGAACCCAGGTCTCCTGGTTTGTTACCACTTATGTGTGCAGCTGCAGCACTCTTGCCATGTAAGGAATGATGCATTTATGTAGTTTAATCACTTATGCCCTGATGCTGATTAGAATTTGGTACGATCCAGAAAATTATATCTGGTCCTTTTCTTATACAATGTTCTGCAAAAACTGGCATAGAATAAATATACTGAAATATATTAATTAAATATTTGTTTCATATATAGTTTTATATTACAAAATGAATAAAAATCACTCTCATTATGCTAAAATAAACCATTTTGGAATAGTCTGCACTTAATATCTCACGCTTCAAGAACTCAAATTTTTAAATATTAAAAAAAAAAATGTCTTTCCCGAAATGTTTACTATTTAAATAATATAAAAATGATCTCATGTCAATTTTTTTTCTTGCTCACCCCAGATAACTCGAACTTTTTTAATGACATTGGACATTTTTTAAATTAGCTTAAGGAGTTAGGCTGAAAAGTCACTTGTCAAGAATACAAGATTGTTCTTGTCCATTGCACTATCCATTGTTGCATGCCAAAATTGAAGTCGGTTAACATTGAGTTCCTGCCTCCAAACACTATATTAAAGTTTCAGCTTTTATTCCAGTGTTATACAGAGTTTTAAAGTGTAGTATCATCATCAAGTTGCATGAAAAGGCATTAATGAAAATGAAACTAAAGTTTACTTACTAATTTCAGTATAATCTAAAAGAATATAATTTTCAATGAACATTGTGTGAACATTTATCGAATCCAGGCTGATTATCACTTTTTAAACTTTACAAATAAGTGTGTACTTGGAAATTGTTATTCTACTCGAGAGAATCCAAAACAGTCAATAAACGGTTTTGGAGAATTTTTCCCAAATATTAATTTTTTTTCCTAATGTATATAATTTTTTACATATTATGAATTCAAGGTGTACACATGTACAGTACTACATATATGCATTCAAAAGCTTCATCACTGGTGTCAATAAAACATTCAAAATTATCATCAGTGGGTTAAGTCAATTAAACTTAAATACTATGTACATACTATATACATAGAATTTTTTATGCTTCCTTCAAATTTGAGATATCGAGTGCCGATTGTATTTTAGTTTATTTTTTATTTATTTATTTCTATTGTAATTTAAAAATATATCAAACAAAAAAGAAATTGTTTGAAAATTGCAAATTTGATGCAATTTCAAATAAATATTTATTTTGTGTGTTATTTTGTGCCATAAAACTCATTAATGTACATAAAGGAAAAAAATTAAATTTAATTTATGGGAAAATTATGTTCTGCGTACATCAGATTTTCACACTTAAATTGAAACATTTATGGTTATTTCAGGGATTCTGTATACCTCCTGAGTTGCAAGAAGAAGCTTCTAAAGCAGGGGGAACCAAATTTGAAGACATTGAATCTGGAGGCCTAGGAGAAGGAGAGGGGACGAAAGATGTCAGTGGCAATATAGAAACCGAAGATCAGTTGGAAGATGCTCTCAAAGAAGGTCAGGAGAAAAAAGATGAGGAGCCCAAAGACAAAGACTTAAAGGTAAGATTTTCAAAAGTTCTTAATAGAAACAACCAAAATTTTCCAAAAAATAATTTTTTATATTTTACGATTACAAAATATATTATATATCCTTTCAATAAAAAAAATATTTTTGGGAGTTACTTTGATAATTTTTGTGTCCCCAGGATTGAAGTTATAAGAAAAATCAGAAAGGTTTTCTTAAGTTCTTTTTAAAGCTTTTTTTAACTAGTGATTTTTTTAGTATTACAATGTAAAAAGTAATACACATAAAGTATTTCAATTGATCATATTTTTTATTGTATGTATTTATTTTTCTCCCAAGGGTGCAATCACGGTTGTTTGTATTAATAAGTAATCAGTACTGTAAGGATTGAACATTTTAACTAATCCAAAAGATTTCTTTTATGATCAAAATGAAAAAAAAAATGGATCAAAGCTCTTGAAAAAAAAAACAAAGCTATATTACAGTCCCAGACAATAAGTAAATTGTTAACATTACCTGTAAAAGTAAGAACTTAACAAGAAAAAATACAATTTTCACTGTTGTCGAACTAAGCATTTTTACTTTACACATACATTATATACAAAAATCATGAATAAAGAAAAATTACATTTATACATTTATTTATTTATTTATTTATTGTTTTTGTAATCACAAACCCCACTTGTGAGGGGTATGTTTTGTGATATAAACTTAGCTTTTGCAGCTTGTTGTAGCCTAAGCTAAATTGTAAAAGAATTTGATGCCGGGTACATGGAAGGACTGAAATTGTCAATTTCCATAGAAGTTCACAAACATTATGGCTTATAGCAAATTTTTTTCCTGCCATTGCAGACATCAGCTATTCCATGCTGACGAGCTCATTATAAGCGCAAAACTGATCCATGGATGCTGTTATCTACAATGAGAGTGTCTTTCATACAGTTTTCTACTTTAAATCATTGAAATGGTGCCCTAAACTATAAAGCATTATTCACAATACAAAATAAATACTCTATGTTGCTCAAAGATTAGTAACTCCATTGATCTATTTATTATCTTTTAAAGCTATGATGTTATTGTGTTTTTGAGATGTCAGCTATTCTATAACATAAAAATATTTCTTACTTAAAAAACATTATTTGTAAATGTACATAGAATATTTATTTTTCAAATCAAACCAGGTTGTTTTTTAAAATAAAGTTTTTTTAGTAAATATGTATAACATATTGAAGGGACCAAGATTTCCCATTGGTTAAGACATTGGGATCACCCCTGAGACCCAGGTTTGATCCCTGACACCCAAAACTATCTCTGTGTATATGCTTATTCAGGGTGGCCACTCAACCTGGAAACCGGGAAAAGTCAGGGAATTTTAGAATGGTCAGGGAAAACCGGGAAAAGTCAGGGAATTTTGTGAAAATTCTGGAATTTTTTTTTTTTTTTACTAGTTGTCCATATAAAAACAGAACTGCGCAGTTTGTACGCCATTTTCGAAAAATTTCGCAAAGTATTACGCTGTACTCGTAACCGCTAAATAAAGGTTGCCATGTATCCATTTAATTCCGTATAAAAGCAAAAATGCGGAGTTTGTGCGCCATTTTGGACAAATGTCGCCAAGTACAGATGCCAACTTTTACGGATTTTCCGTAGTTTGTACGGATTTTTACTTTATCTTACGGTTTTACGGACATTACTCCCAAAACTACGGAAAATCCCGTGAAATCCATGCATCCTACTATTCAGTTCATATTCCCTGCTGTGCTGAGAGTTCAAAATTATCAGTTTGCATCCATTTTCTTCTTCTAATGATTTCATATCAGAACAAAAGACCTAATTTATTTATTTTTATAGTGCCCGTAAAAATAAAGAAATATTTTACTAAACAAATTATATTTCGCTTAAATTATAGGATTGCGCAATTCAGTCCTTTTTGGGCTTTGCTGAGTACAAAATTGTCTTTTTCCATCCATCTCCATCCCCGTATTATTGCACGTTAACTTGACTAAACTAGCTTATTTTCATATTTTGGTTGATTATAAAGGCTAATTTTTTAATTATTTTCACATAAATAGTACGATCGCAAAATTCAGTTTTTTTTTTTTTTTTTTTTTTTTTTTTTTTTTTTTTTTTTTTTTTTTCCCGGGCGTTGCCGAGAGTACGCAATTATCCTTTTCCATCGATCTCCATCTCCCTATTGTAGCACATTAACTTGACTAAACTAGTTTCTTTTCATATTTTGGTTGATTATACAAGCTAATTTTTTAATTATTTTCACATAAATAGTACGATCGTGAAATTCAGTTTTTTTTTTTTTTTTTTTTTGCGGGCGTTGCAGAGAGGACGCAATTATCCTTTTCCATCGATCTCCATCACCCTATTGTAGCACATTAACTTGACTAAACAAGATTATTTTCATATTTTGGTTGATTGTAAAGGTTAATTTTTTAATTATTTTCACATAAATAGTACGATCGTGAAATTCAGTTTTTTTTTTTTTTCGCGGACGTTGCCGAGAGTACTCAATTATCCTTTTCCATTGATCTCCATCTCCCTATTGTTGTACATTAACATGACTAAACTAACTTATTTTCATATTTTGGTTAATTATAAAGGTTAATTTCCTAATTATTTTCACATAGTGCCATTCAGTTGTAATTAACTCAGTTAAGTTAGCAAAACTACATTTTGAACTTATTCTAAGGTTTTAAAATATATATTGTCAATATATGTAAAATCTTACTGATGGTCAATGCGGTTTTACTGAAAACTCCTGATTTTTCTACCAATGACCCCTTGCAGAGGTTGGCATCTCTGTATATTATATACATTTTACTATATTTTTTTCTATTTTAATAGCATTCTTTCGACATTGCTGAATTGACATTAATTATTCAATGGCTGTAGCTTGTTATAGTGTAGTTTTTGCATATCTTTAATGATCTCTGTCATTACGAGCAATTTGCAATGCCCATATTTATAGACATCAGTTTAGACTATTTCTTTTTATTGTCTTCAATGAAAACCATTAAATTCTTTTAAATATTTCAGTAGTCTAATTTTACTGCATTTACATGAATTTTTTATTAAAAATGTCAAAATTTATTTGTAAAAACAAAAAAAAATATGTGTATTTTTTTCTCCTGATTTAATATAACTTTTTTGGATAGTGGAGTTAAATTGTTAAGATTCTTTAATCAAATTTGTAACTAAATAGGGACGTGCGTGCGCACGTTTTATGTTAAAATTACTGGTCTGGAATTTCTTTTCAATTCACCTGGAAAACCTGGAAAAGTTAGGGAATTTCAATATGTCCAAAGAGTGGCCACCCTGTTATTATGGGCAAGTTAAATCTGTAGATCTGAAAGTTCATCTGAGAGGTGAGGAATTAGGAAACGGATGGTATGGTCTCTGAGGTTGCCACCCCCATTTAGTTCTGGTCATAAGTGAGTGACATTGTGTCAGCTGTCCAGTTACCTTACACCAGGGGTGAGGAATCTGTGGCCTTTTTACAAAACCTTCCTACTTTTTAAGTTGTATATATTAATTTGATTTTCCACTAAAGATTTGCATTTTGAAATATATATAATAAAAAGTCTTGTACACAGCCTTATTAGGAGGCAGTTTACTTCATAAAAAGGTTCCCCACCTCTACCTCAGACTTTCGGTTCGGTTGGACTGTCTAGATAAGGGAAAAGGCATATTGAAGGGATTTTAGCCAATAATCATTTTTACAAGTGTGTAAATAAATTAAGCCATTGCCACATTAATGCCATTAATAAATTAATGCACATATATAATATTTGAAATGAGGTAGTACCATTTATTGATGTTCAAGGAAAGATAAAGTTAGTTCTGGACACAGTAGCTGTGTCATGTCATTTGAAAGCTTACACAGTAGTTATGTCATGTCATTTGAAGGCTTACACAGTAGCTGTGTCATGTCATTTGAAAGTTTACACAGTAGCTGTGTCATGTCATGCCATTTTTTGTTGAAAGTCAACAAAAGTGCCAAATTTTGATCCTGTTATAACTGTGTAAATGCTAATATACTATGTGTTAAATTTTAAACTTTTTTTTAATGTTATGCTCGTCATATAATGTGGTGTATCATATAATTTGTTGTAAATGTTGATTGTTGCTGTAAAGGACAACCGACAAAGATACCAACTTTTCTGTAGTATAGGACATACGTACATATTCCCCATTGTTCATTCCATTATGACTGCATATCTTATAGTGGATGAAAGTAAGATAGGAGGGTTAATTAGAAAACTGAGTGATATACCTTTAAATCTGAGTGATATACCTTTTAAAACATTATTTCATATCTGACGAATTTATTTTTTATTTTAGGACGAAGAGCAGGGCATTGAAATGTCAAATGATTTTGAAGGCAAAGCTCACAGTGCAGATGAAGCAGAAAATTCTGGAGAAGATGAAAATGAAGAAGAGTCCGAGGAATTGGAGAAGCAGATGGGAGATGTTGAAGATGATGATGCTGAAAAACTAGATGACAAAGTATGTTTGTTATATCTGTATCTCAAGTGCTGAAATAATTTATTATTGTAAAAATGTTTTTATTAGATTAATAGGATCACATTAAAAAATCTGCGGTCAAATCCGTCTCCTTATCTGGGTAAAAAAGAAAACCTAGAATTGTCAGAGAATTTTTAAATTCTAACTAGCATTAACCAGATTTGTACAGTCCAAAAGTCTTTTGCTATGGTTAAGAACTACTTATTTTTTTATGTTTTTTATATAAGGATCTTTAATATCTACATTGGTCTTGTTTTCATTCCAGTCAAGGATAATGCCAGTGAAGCTTCACTAAAAAGATAAAAATATTTAAAGTGAGATAGTACTTTCTATTAACATATAAATGAAAGTAAAGTTCTCAACACTGGGGTCAATATAAGCACCCAATTTTAGTCCTGTTGTGTATATTACATGGTGTTGCATAAAAACTGTTCAGACCTATAACTTTTGAACTGTTGGTGCTAAACACATAGTTTCAGTTGAATAATTGTTTTGAATCATAATCAAAATTTGTCTAAAATATTTTCAAAACTGGGGGAGATATTTGCATAAACATGAATTCTAACTTTTTATACAGCCCCTTTAATGTAAAATGACCCTTGAAAGAAAATGTGTATAAGTTTTAAGAAATTAGCTAGTTTAATATCTGGGCTTATAATATTAAAGCGTGCATAAAACAAAATTTCTGACTTATGTGGTGTTTTCTCTTTATACACTCACACATAATTAAAGGAAATGATTAAATTAAAGATTTCAAGTTGCAATTAATTTAAGAACGATCGTATAGGTTTGTCTGATGTCCGACTTCAGAAACAATCAAGATGTGAATTTTCGACAAATGAAACATGAAATTACTTTAATATTTAGGCTGATTGGAAGTTCTCTTCATCCTAGAAAGGGCTCAAGAGAAAAAAACTTAATGGGCAATAAAAGGGACTCAAAATGAATTACTAAATATTAGGGGGAAACAAAACTTTAAATTTATTTAGATGAAATTCAGCTACATTATGGGGACAGCCACGACCCAGAAAAATATATCTTTACTTTAAAGCAAGGACTATAATAACAGTGGCAAATATATCCAAAAAATAAACAAGTTAAAAATTAGTGACCACTGCAATAATCCAGGGTACTTAGGTCAACATAAATTTAATTTAAACCATCTAAGAGCTCTGCTCAAATTTTTGTGCCCTCTTTAATAAGAAAGAAAATTACAGATGGACAAACGAGCATCCTACAACTTGGTGATGTAATAAACTACAAGAACTTGAGCAAAAAGGGGTAAAAAAAGTTATTTAAAATACTGGTGACTTACCCCTTTTGCTTTACCCTGGTGGCTGGTGGAGCCACAACCTAAAGCACTTTTGCTCTCAAAAAGGGGCCACAGCCCTCTTTGGGGATGAATTTACAGAACCCAGTGGGGCCTTGCCATTACTCCAGAGGGGGCCACTTTGGTGTGGTTCCATTGAGGTCTGATTGGACCCCTGGATGAAGTTTGAGTAGTGAGGGCACATGCTGGTCACCCTGGGATACCTAGAATCTGTAAAGACCATCTCTCATTAGAAGTAAACTGAGTGGACGGGGCTACCAGACGGCTCTATGGCAATGGTGACACAAGTAACTACAGTTAGAGTATCAGAATGGTGATGCAGCACTAATTTCAGTTACCAGATGGCAAGGCCGGTTCTAGAGCAATGGTGACACATGCAACCACAGGTAGAGCATCGGGATAGGGATGGCAGCACTAATTCTTAATCTCAGATGAGGCTGGATCTGGAGTAAGTTGGTCAGGTGGATCAAGAGTCCATGAGTCTCTGCAGAGCGAGTCGACCTCCATATAGTATCTGCCTTTGATGAAATTTACGATTGCCATGAATTTATTTTTTATTGCATGCTCGCCATGCAGGGTTGTCTTAAAAAGCAATGCCTTGAGGACTTTGCCATCACCTGACAGCAACGTTGCAAATTGTCAACTGGGGATTAACATTTAGCATGGGTGATGTGTTTAGGGTAATTTAAACGGTAGTCATCTTGAAGTGAAAATGTGATCTACTAAAATACAGTAAAATGATGTTGAAAAAAGGCTTTGCCCCGAAATACAAGCTAACTTTGCCCCGAAATACAAGCTAAATAAGTTTCACAACAGGTGGATGCCGGCCACACTTCTTGCTACCGTAAACCCTTGGGTTGGTCGTGTGGTCTGGATCTTCAACAACAGGTGGATGAGAAACCATTACTTAGTTATGCCAATAACACAAAAATTATTGGTTCCAACATTAAAGTAAGCAAAATTAAAAATAAACAATATATTATTACTCCCTAGGGGCAACAGTGGTCATTACAAACTAAATTTTAACCTATTAATATCTATATTATTATATAATATCTACACAGTAGTTTTATTTGATATTTGCACTCTCCTAGGGTTTACTTAATTACATTGGCAATCATACAAATATTTAATCTTTTTCTTTTAAGTACTAATATTCTTAATAATTACTTCTATATAAACCTTTAATCTTATAAAAATAAAGCACAAATTCTTCCAAATAAGTTAATAAATCTTTAAAGTTTTTTCAAGTTATATTTATTTTTCTTGAGTTAAGTCAGAACATGAATTTGAATTCCTCCAATTAAAGTTCAATGTATTTTAAATTAGTTAAAAACTGCAGTTTAGTTGAAGTTATCTTACATTAATAAAGTTAAAGCATAAACTAGAATTTATCCAAGTAAACTTATTGTAATTTGAATTATGTTATGCTGCGAATATACTAAACGTAATTAAGTTAAGCAATTATCAAAGTATGGAAAACATAGATCTTTAACATTAATTGTTTATGATGTAAATTTGTACCACATCTTGACTTTAAATAATTAGAACATAGTTCTTTTTAAACTTTAGCAGTGATCTTTCTCTCATTAAGTGTTTACAGTATAAATTTATGCTATAACTTGACTTTAAATAGTTAGAACATATTGACTAAATAATTAATAAAATTTTAAAATTCCATCCTTACAAATAAAATAAAGGTTAAATAAAATGAAAAGTTATAAAATCCCTTAAATTCAACATCACACTCTTGCCAAGAAATTTTGAATGAATTTAGAAACTCCTCCACAAAAAAAAAAGCTTTCGTGTACTTTGAGTATTTGTTTTTGCGGCAAACCACTTTTTAATTGATATATGGACTCCAAAAATTCGTCTTGCACATATCATCACAAATTTTTCACTTAGAATCTTAGATCAATTTTTCAATCAATAATGGATGCCAGATTTTATGTAAATTTTTTTCAGTAATCGAACTTTCTTCGCTAAGGGAACTAACTATATAGAAAGTTATTTTCTAGTTTTTATGCTAATCCATCACAAAGTTTTGAAAGTGTTTTAATATAATTCTTATGATATAAAATAATTTTCAAATTGAAAGCATGTGTCTAATGGTTTAAAAGTTATAAGCCTGATTAGTTTTTTTTAAACATCCTGTATGCTATTATTATTATATTGTGTGTGATATTGGACACTTTTTTACTAATAATAAATAAAATAAGTAATAATGATGAAAATTTAAACTTTATCTATACTATATATGCCCATCTATTCTCTTCATACCATGTGGCACATATAAGTCCTTCAACCTACATTTCTATTTCTGCTGGTCAAGTGTCAACCCTCACTTCTGTCCAGCTCACCTATCCAGCTTGATTTCTTTCTTCACTTCCTTTACCTGGGGATTTTTTGCCTTATCTTTCCTTTTTCTTCTGGATACCTGCCTCCTGTGGCAGGTATCCAAAAAATTTCCATCTTCTATAATTAACTTCTTCATATACATGTTTGATATTTAAAAAAGTTGAGTATTTGGAATTGTATTGGGTCAGAATATCTTTAAACTTAAGCATTTATTATGAAAAGCCTCTATGTAGAAAAGTAATTTACAATTTATATATTAATTATTGGTTTGATTGCATTATGTCACTTCAAAAATGTAGCAGCATGTTTACTTTTTGTACCACTAAACCCCAGTGTTCACTACTAGCCAGTAATTTGTGCCAATCAGTGGTATAATAGTATTAAGTGCAGTTAGGCAACACCTGAGGACCCAAGAAACATAGGGACTGTGAGTGAAAAAAATAAAAGTATTTTATTCTTATTATGACAATTATATACAGGGTGAGTCAGAACTAATGGGCCAAACTTTAAGGGGTGATAAATCACATCTAAACAAGCAATTTTTGTCATACAAAGCAGGGTCGTAATGCAAGAGGTGAACTGCTAGACGTCGCTGACATTGAATGCAGTGACGACTGCATCAGAACTAGCCATGGTTTAAGCTGAGTTTAAAATTTCTTTAGCAAAAAAGCTAAATCCTCTTGTTCCATTTTTGCATTTTGGATAGTCTATTAGCATTTTGTGAAAAATGCAATCATGCGTGCATGATACAGGACTTTCAAGGAGTGAGAGGACGCCACAAGTTGAAGAGAACATTCTGCAGAGGGTTGAAGATCGTCCGGAAAGCAGCACGCAGGCACTTTCTCATACCTTAAATGTGTCCCAAAGAACAGTTTGCCGAGCAATGGGTTGTCCATGCATTCTGCAATTTCAGTCAGTAAAACGTACTTCGTGCCTACTCTGTCATTTTTGTGTTTCCTCTTTTCACAAGAGAATCATCATTTCCTCATTTCATGAGCTACCACCTAGCGGTTCACCTCTTGTGTTACCACCCTGCTTTGTATGACAAAAATTGTTTGTTTAGATGTGATTTATCACCCCTTAAAGTTTGGCTCACTAGTTCTGACTCACCCTGTATAAAGCTATTTATAACTAATTGAACTGATTTTTATGATAAATATGAAAACAATGTTAACTAAAGTATCTGTTACCTGTTAAATATGAATAAAAATGTTTCTCAAACTTTGAAAAATGAGGGTTGGGGGGCATGAAGCGGAAACCAGGATAAGGCCAAATGCATGTGCGTATATTTAATGATAGCTTCACTTCTCAATTGCCTTTACTTTTACAGTGAGAAATAGCACATGAAGTGTAAATGGTGTAAGAATCTAACTGTTTTTTAATATAAGCTGAAGTAGTAAATAGTAGTACAAACAATTTTAATTCATTTAAATATAATTTTCATTCAATTACATGTAGCTGACAAAAAATTAAGTAAAAACTAATAGTGCAAAACAAAAAATAAGAGTAATTAAAGAAAATACCAAAAATTTTAAATGCTTTTATTTTAGTGGCTAAGCAGAGTTAAAATTTTGGCCCCTAAAATTTTAGTTTTGGAAAGACTAATTTTTATTTTTTTTTTTTGGGGGGGGGGGGGGTGCCCCTTTCTTAAGTTTTGCTCAGGGGACTAAAATTACTAGTTACACCATGTTGTTGGTACTGATGCAAAACTTTGCTCATCACAGTCTTTGTTTTTTCTGGATTCGTAATGTATGAAATATATTCTTTAAAATTAGTCATGACAATCAATAATTATATGACCTTATAAGTAATTATAAATTTTTTGAAGGTATGGGGTAGCGATTCTGAAAATGAAGATGATCTACGAGATGAAGACGGAACAGGTGGTGTCACCGATGATGCACCCTCTGAACTAGCAGCAAAAGACAACAAATATAAAGAGGATGGAGATGAAAGTAAAGATAAAGGAAAGGAGCAACCTCAAGAAGTTCCTCTGGACTCCACCAATGATGAATATTCAGGGGAGAAACCTGATCCAATGATTAATGCTCCTCCTATGCCGGTAATTTATGTTGAAGTGTTTAGTATATTGTGATAAGTTTTGCATAAATTTTCTCCCCCCCCCCCCCCCCCCCAAAAAAAAAAAAATAAAAAAATAATTGTTGCATTGGAAATTTTGAATTCTGTCTAGGTTCTTCTCACAAGGCCTTGTTTTTCATGAATTATTTTTCTATTTTGAAAATTCTCTTATTTTGTGAAAAATATTTAAATATTAATTTTGGAAAAAAAAAAATTATAAACAAAGTAATTTCTTTTCCACGACTAATTTGTGTACTTTTATAATATTATTATAAGTTTTAAAAATTATTTTGCAAAGATTCAACTTTAAATGAATCTTTGTAAGGCAATCAAAATAATAAAATAAAGATAATATTCTTGAAAAAATTCATATTGTTGTATCTCTCACTTCTCAATTCCCTAATGCATAATTTAGTAACAAATGTTTTATATATTCTGCTCTGTCTTTTGTTTTATAATATTATTATAATTTTTAAAAATTATTTTGCAAAGATTCAACTTTAAATGAATCTTTTCAAGACAATCAAAATAATAAAACAAATTCTTGAAAAAATTCATATTGCTGTATCTCTCACATCTCAATTCCCTAATGCATAGGTCAGGAACAAATGTTTTATATACTGCTCAGTCTTTTGTTTTATATTATACTTCTGGGATATTTATATTTTATGTGTCTAAGAATATCTGTTAAATTCAAATTTATAATTTTACAATCAAATTTATGATTTAAAAAGTTATTTTTGCTCATTTAATGTCTTCTTATCTTATTGCTATACATTAAGAAATTTTCTTATCATAACATATTTTTTACAAGGAATTTTCAGTAAGAAATCTGAATCATATAAATGTGTCCAAAATTAAGAGTGATTATTGGAATTATCTGTACCTGTGCAGAACATCTGCACTGTAGTATCTCTTAATTCTCAGTGTCTGTTAGTAACTTACTACCAAATATGTAAAGTGGGAGCCTCTTCTAAACTTTCATATAGTACATTTGTAGTCTATGTTATTTAGTTTCTTGTCTCACAATCATTATCAGAGCGGAGGTTGCATAAAATTACGTGAAAGATTCCCTCTGATGCACCTGCGTACAGCTCTTGCACTTCCAATACTCCAGTCAGATGCGGACCACAAACATATCTCACTCAATATTATTTATTATTATTATCTGACCCCTAATGAAACATGCACTATATTCGTTTACATTAAATTAACTTCAGATCAAATAATATATAATTTGTATTGCAAAATAATACTAAAATGTTTATAACAAAATCTTCTCATAATTAAACATTAAAAAAATTCTCATAATTAAATTACTATTTTGAAGTTGTGTTTTCTATTGTTGAGCAAAACATCATGAAACTAATCAATAATTGTTGTACAAAAGCCTGAACAAAAGATTCAATAAATATTTGAGATATAGCTATGTAGTTAGAGAGACACTCGGTACCTCCATGCATATAACCATGAAGTTTTTTAACCATGCAATTAGATACTTGCCTATTTCTTTACTTGAACAATGTAATTTATGTAATTTAGGCAAATAATAATTAGGCCCTTTTTTCATGCAATGTACCAATGAACCTACATACCTAAGTGATATGTATATATATAGATTATCTTGTCTTTGTAACTCTTAAATATAGTGTTAAAATATATTAACATTTTAATAACAAAAATGCTATTTGAATAATCTTATTATCATCCCCTTCTCATTATTGCTTATTGATATTCAAATGCAGCTTTTTTTTTATTTATTAAATTTCATATTTTAAATGTAACCCACCTGCATGATCAAAATTATTGTTAACTACTGTCCTGATTCATATACATTGAATTTTATAAACATTGTAATTTCAAAAAGGAATTACAGTACTTAAAAAATTAATATTTGTGTTTAAAAGTTATTATTTAGCATGTGTGGCATTTACAGCACTCAGGGTATATACTGTGTCTCCATTTTTTTCTAGAATATAAAACATAGATTCTAATGAACTTGCTAAGTTGACAATAAGTTTTGATATTATGGTAGTCCCAGCGGTTGCTCTGAATTTTTGATTACTTTCCCCAACTTATTCGCCAAATGGGGGTTTTCTTTCACCAAAGAGTTTTTATTCACCATTTCACGTTCCATTTGAAACATTTGTTTTGATTTATAAATTTTCAAATTACAAAGATCATTGTTTTGGAAAAGACAATAGTACACATTACGATTAGTATACCACCATTTTTGATTTTGGCATTGGCAGAATTCATAATTGCCAGCATTTTCTCCAAATCTTTTTTTCAATCAACAAATACAATTTTCTTTCACAAAATGCGATGATGGCGATATGTAGCAGTTGGTAATTATTATTTTTAGCACACACAGTTTATCAAAAGAGGAATTTGAGTATGTTTGACCAGCAAAACTGTTGTTTGGAAGCATAATAAAACAATTTTACAACGTATTGTGTTTTGATATAGTTTTTGTAATTACATCCCTTTGTATTTTGTTGTGCTAGAACATAAGAAGTATAACTATAAAAGATAAGGTATGACTTCTACAAAAATCTGTTTAAATCCTAATATTTAAAAATTTCAACCGAATGTCTTAATTACTTTAGGAACCTGAAATTGAAGAATTGCCTGAAAACATGGAAATAACAGATGATGTAGATAAAGACGGTGCTGATGAAAATCTAGAAGAAATGGAAGATCCATCAGAAAAACTAGGTGATTCTGAAGGTCAGAAGAATCACAAATTCATAACTAGTAACATTATTTAAAAATGTTAATGTGTCCAATACATGATTCTATACCAGAGGTCTGCAACTACTCGCTTGCAAGCACTACAGTGCTTATGCTCTTTTAGCTCTGTGCTGTTATGATTCTAAATGTTGTTTATTTAAGTGTTTTAAATCATATATTTTTAAGTAAATAAATTCATAAACTTTAAGCTTATTTATTAAAATATCTGTAATTATGAATCACATGCCTGTGCATGATATCCTAATTTTTTTTTTATACAGTAGTTAAATATTCTCCTGTTTAATGATAATTATTAAAGATTTTCTCTTAATACAATATTTATAGTTATACAAAAACTTTAATTTCTATACAGATTTTGTGATATTATTCACCTTGATATAAATTTTCTTACTAATATTTAAAATTATATTATTGAGTAACGTGGTTTCATCCTCAAATTGGTTTGGCATCAGGGATGCCATTGCAAAATATGTCTAACCCAGTGTGAACCTCCTAGTTGAAAGTTTATTTCAATGAGCAGAAATTTGATATCTCACTTACTTTAAAAAACACTTGTAGAGCATGAGCACATAAATATTATTGTAGCATACATATATTGTTCATTCTCACTACAGATAGATAAAAGGGGATAAATGATAATACTATAGAAATTTATATACATATTGCAAAGGGGAATCCTTGTTTGCATTCCCATGACATATATGTACATATGCGAAGCAATATTGTTTTAAATTTTTAGCTATGCTTGTTTCGATACAAAGTGCACCAATGAAAGGACAAAACTATATACATATAATAAATAATATATTTATTATATTTCATGCATAAATATATTATTTCTTAGTTTGGCGTGCCACCTCATTTAAGTTGTGCAAAGTAGTTTATTTTCTTGTTTGGTTTGTGAAAATTTAGTATGAATTTAAATTTAATATAGCATTATCACTCCATGGACCACTTTGAAACACTCTCTGTGGAAAGGAAAGTTCTCAAAAAACCTATGTAACTGGAAAAAATCTTAACCATTCTCATACATTTTCAAACTTTCCCAAACTCTGTAAAAGTTGCCAAATTTGTTACTAGAGTCTGCTGCCCCTGACCTTAATGATAATTGATAACTGTAAATGTTCTTTTTGAGCAAGGATACTCTTAGCAAAAACATATAAGATAATTGTAGTTTAGTTCAGAGGTTTCTTACTCTTTTATTAATTTGAGAATTTTTCTTTTGCAGAATTTCTTTCCAATTGCAGATTTAGGTTGATATAATAAATATGAGGTAGATTTCAAATTCACCCAAACATCACTTATAAATAAAACAGGCATTTATTTAACAGTACTCAAGACTATTACTATTTACAAAACACACTTCAATATTCTATGACTCCAGCTTTTAAAATGTACTGCTTATCTTCCAATTCGTAACTCAATGGCATCTTGATTAGTCTGTTTGGTGCTTCCATGTATAAACAAGTGCAATCACCAACCCCTCATAAATATGTTCTTTTGTAACATGATTCTGATGTTGTTGTTCTTTTGTAACATGACTGTTATTGTTGTTGTTATTGATAATTATCAGTTTTCAGGTTCTAAAATATATTTTAACTTGATAGTTTCTAGAAACTATTGCTGAAGTTTTTATAAATGTTTTATGAGATTTCTATTTGATGTCAGAACTATTTAACATGATTAATGGAATTTTAATGCATATTTATTATGTTCCTATCACAGAAATGACATGTGAGTTTATTTTTGTTCTCCATGGAAATCAAAATTAACATTGATAAACAAAGCATACACTATGCATAACTTGTGGCAGAAGACAGAGTTTTTAAAATTTTATTCATATTAATTATTATTTGTGTCAAAAATGATAGGTAATGCCTATACTCATCAAAAATGAGTCATAAAGTTGTGTTTTCCACTTAACTGTTAATAGCAAGGTTCCAGAACTTCAAAAAAAATGTGTAGCAAACCTCTACATAGTGTTTTTCAACTGCCTCAAAATCACTATTGTCACCATTTAGTGGATGAAATTTCAAACAAGTTTAAATCCTAGTTTCTTAAGCTTCACCCATTTATTTCCATTATGTTTTTACTGATATTATTAGGTGATGAAAATGCAACTCATCGCTAGAGGACAGTGACAGAAAAGGCAAATTTGCAATTTTATGAAGCCAAAACTAAATTTAATATTACTAAGAAATGCTTTTTTGTTGAAAAATATGTAGAATAGATTGTTTTCAAAATACTGCGATAAAAAATATCTATCTCGTTTATTATTATGTCTTTAAAACTCGGGGGGACACAAAATTGATAATTATCAGATATTGAGCCTTATGATTCTGAACTAATTTACAATGTTTGTATTTGAGCCAAATTATGTTTGCACTGGATCTTACTACTTATCACATTCATCACTGATAATCATTCTCCATTTTAGACCAACCTGGTGAAGAAGAAAAGGAGGGTGAAGATGCTGGAAGAGAAAATGGCACCGACCAAGCTCAGGAAGATGCAGATGGGGATGACGAAATGAAAGGAAAGAGCATGGCTGATCAAAATGAAACAGAACCAATGGATGAATTGGACACACCAAAGGATGATGGTGAGGTTTCATATTGCTTTAATTTTACTTTATTAATTTTCCTGCATCTGCTGCCCATACCTGCAGGTCAAATGTGGTTCTTGGTACTTTCTTTTGTAGCCTGCAACCATTAAATATCTCAAAATTTTTATTACATTTTTGATTATCATAGCTTTATTAATTACATTTTAAATTTCTATATGTATGATTTAATTTATCATGAACATTATAAAGATTGACCCCTATTTACTTAACCTAGTGGGAAAATCAATTTTATCTGTTAAACGAAGAGTCTCAGTAGTGGCCACTAATTGTTCGATATGCAGGGTGTTTCAAAAAGATTGCAGGACTAAATATCTCTTGAGCACTTGGTTGTAGACCTATGGTTGCAGTTTAAGAAATGCTTTAATTAAGATAGACTATCATCATATGAATTTTATAATAGGTCTTTGAGAGTCATTGATTTTTCCGTTTCAAAATTTTAGTTTTACCATGCAGCTTTACTTCAGGCTACAATCATTCAAGTAGTTTTGCTCCAATCGCTGCACTAAATTGTATTTATTTATTTATTTTTTTCCTAAAATAATTTGTTGTTTCTTTTAAAAGAATTCAACTGCTTTTTTGATAGCTAAAACTGTTTTAATCCTTTTGTTACATGAATTTAACATAAACAAGAGTAAGACATATGGTCCTTTAAAGTCCTTGATTTTTATTTGTGAAAGGGAACCTTATTTTAGTAAAAAGGACAAAATGTAACTTTTGGGCACTCTGTTAAAAATGTTCAATTATAACAATAATAACAATTATAACAGCCTAATTAGTCAAACAAAGTTCTATTGTCTCGTAACCAAAATTACCTGAGATATCATTGATTCACATTTTCGACAAAAAATTGGAAATGTATAAAATTTTTGCTAAAGATAGATAGGTTTTTGAATGGAAATTTTATCTAGCGAAATTTATTTTTATATACCTCTGAAATCTCTGTTTTCGCTGTTACATCTGCTCAAGTCAAAGACTATATACCATAACTTTGACAAATTTTCATGACCAATTTTGCATATTAGAGACCCCCCTTTTTTTTCAATAAATCTTTAATTGAATAAGGAATAATTTGATAATTGGAACTTTCTTGCAGAGAGCCAGTATAAAAAGTTAAATTTTGTACTTCTTTACTAAAACATATCATGTGACCGAACCTGTTGTAGTTTGAAAGTCTCTCTTATTTTAAGCATTTCTTAAATTGGAACCATAGGTTAGCGACTAATGATTCAAGAGATATTTAGTTGTGCATTTTTTTTTAAAACTGTATATGTGCAACATATGTTTTATGTTTCGTATAAAATAATATTTTGATTAAATAAATAAAGACATGCTCTTATTTAGTGAAGCAAAAAGGACATTTAATTTTATCTGTTAAATTGAACAAAATTATTTAAAGCTGTGACCTTCCATATGTTTTGTAAAATTGCTAATTTTGTTGAAAAGTAGTAAACATTTCCACGTAGTTTAAAAAACACTCAATATGAAAATTAATAACTGATTTTAAGTGTCTTTTTTAAAATTTCTTTTTAATGCAACTACATTCTATAAACTATCAAATAAAATAAAAATATATTAAAAGAGTAACATATCTGTCTCTTCATTTATGCTAGCAGTGGTGAAGCCAGTGGGGATTACATGCTTCCATTAGCCTAACAATTACATTGGATCCATATTGGTTAAATAATGTCTATCAACCCCCTCACCCTCTCTTTATGAGGTCCTAGGTATGCATATGTGCTTTAAGAATGGAATGTTCCATACACTAAAAATGGTGACCACAAGTTTGTTAACAAAGAAATAGGTGAACAGGTTAAAACAAGAAACATAGTACCCTTTTTATTACTTGTATTAAATATTTGAAAGATAACAACATGCCAAATTTGGACTTTCTAGCTGCTCCTCTCCATAAGTTATTCCTTAAAACAAGTACATTTCCATTGCAGTGCCAAGATGGGCTAGCCAGATACTGTTCAACATCCAAAGAATTAAAATATACTGTAAAAGACTAAAATATACTAAATGTGTACCAGTGTTGCACCACTTCTCTAGTTATTCCTAAGAAATGAGTACATTCCTATGGCTGGCTCAGGGCAAGCTAGTGTTGGAAGGGATAACCCTTCCTCTTAAAATTTAACACTTATTTTTTATTTTATTTATACAACTTTTATTTATATTTACTTTATCTTATTTTTCCAAGATTACATTTTTCCAAGATATTTTAAGTTACTAATAAAGTTATTATTATTATATTAAAATTGACTTTTTTTCCCTTACAGCTTGGTCTGTGCTCGACTTTGTTTATATACCAGAAAAGCATTTCAATATAACTATTTAACTCTAATAATTTCCACTTACCTTTTTGCACGACTTCACAATAAATAAATAGCACAGCCAACAAGAAAAAGAACTCAACTCAATTAATATAAATTAAAATTTTCTTTATTAATGAAACAATTAAAACATCTTCCACTTCATAATTACATAATTTTATGTATCGTGCAGTACATTGCGACACCCAATTTAAAACTTACAAATTAAAGTTACAAATTAAAATACCCAAACTTTTAATTGCACCCAGGTACTGAATCCCCTCTGGTCTGAAGACCAGAGTTTGGTCTGCCTGAGCTGTCCACCAAAATTTAAATTTGAAATAAAAGAAAAATATTTAAAATCACAATTCTTCATTAAATTACAGAAATACAATTTTGTTAAGATAATCAAGTAAACTCATACTCAAACACTTTTTCTTTCTAGAATATAAAACTTTCCCAGTACTAACACTTAAAACATTATAACTTCCCCCCCCCCCCCTCTTTTTTTTTTTTTTTTTTGATGAGCAACCGAAAAATTTGTATAATAATGTGAAGATGTAATTATCAAAATGTGGAGCACTAGAACTTGCTGGCACTTGCAGCACTAAAATTTGCTGGCCCTTGTAACACTAAAATTTGCTGGCACTTGTGGGAGAATCAAATCTGTAGAATAATGTGAAGAGGTAATTATCAAACTGCAGAGCACTAAAATTTGCTGGCACTTGTGGAAAATCACGTAGAAATTGGTCGGTGAGGACACTTTTCCCGACTCAAAACACAGCAGTCCCTCCATGACACAAGATGAATTTTCCTTGCAAAACTGAAGGCACAAGAACCGGCAGTCAAGCTTCAGAGACGTACACTCCGTGATTGGAGAGCAAAACAATAGCGATATATTCTGTAGGCACCCCGCTAAAGTTGTATTAAAAATGCAGCATTAGTAGGGGGGGGGGGAGTTTCCCCGTGGTTGGCAACCACTTCAAAATCACCAAAAACACAGAGTTAGCACGAAGGAGAGGATTGCCTCAGCAATGTCAGGCAATTCTGCACAAAACTTAAAACATAATCCTGTCGACCGCGGGATACGGGCGCCAATGCATGGGGGTCCTGACCCACGGGTCTCCACAGCAGAAATCGAAACCACCTTCTTCAATTCTACCCAGGAATCAAACAACATGCCAAGCAACATGCTTGCTTCCCATGCTTGCTTGTCCAAGCAACATACTTGCTTCCCAAGAGCCGCCAAATTTGGCGAGTGAAAACCTGCACTTCACGCTGAGCGCTCACGCATATACTGCGGAATAAAAACGATGCTACGCCAAGAACCGCGAGGCGGGAAATTTCCGCCAAGCGGCAACCATGAACCCACGCCATGACGCATGATCGCGGAATGCCGTGTGGCAACCATACCTACAGGTGTTTAAGAAAAAGCCACGAAGGGCCCAAGTTTCACTTAAGATGTGTCCTTTTTTTTGCAACTCGTAAATGAAGTGAGGCGAAATTAAAAGCAGAGAGCAAACACAGGAGAATTTAGCAAAATATATTTAGCGTTTGAAGACACATCGTGCATAATTTTGAATAATGAAAACAAAGAAAATGACAACAAATTTACGTTAAAAGAGGAATAAATCGCCGAAATATTAAAAAACAACAAATAAATTTAGGATTTTGAAGGGAAGGGGGGGAAAAAATGAATTTTGAACTATTATCAAATTTTGAGCCAATAATTAAATTTAGAATCAAAAATCCCGGCATAACACTGGCTTGCTCATTGCTGTTCAAAATCAAAATTATTATAATGTTATCACAAAAGACAATGATATAACAAATTTCATGTTACTATGAGGTATGGAACTTGAATAGCTAGGACCCCAAAGATTTCAATTGCACTGACAAACAAATGCCAGATCAAGTTAAATAGAAGTTTGTATAAAATCAAATTTTCATTGCGGGAGTATATTCATGTAGGACTATTATCAAAATTCTATGTTAAGTGAAAACTCACAACGTAGAACCTTATGTTGAATAAGCCATTGATAGATAATATTTTCTAATTTCTATCATGTAATATCATAAAGTATGCTTTGTCTGATTTTAATTATTCTATTTTTCTTTTAGAATGCAATCTTCCTACACAAACTCCAACTACTGAAATTCAAGCTTTGCCCTCAGATACAAAAACTAGTTCTTCTGATCCTGTGCAGGCAAGTGAAGCGATGGATTTTGAAACTGGAGCACAAAATTCTGAGGAACAGCACAAAGAGGGCTTGGCTGAAACTACCAGCATGCCTAGTGAAGGTATGAGAGTATTTAGGATTAGGGTACTTAGCACAACTACAGTAGTAACTACTCTTTTTGTAGTTTATAGTGTAGTTTAAAAAACAGTATAGTGACTAATGTGATGTGATATGAGAATCCACTAGTTAGTAAAAGTTGATGTTACTTGGGGTTATGTTACTTGTTTACTTATCCATTTGTCCATTCCTGCAAATTTTCTTACTATTGAATAGCAAGCATTAAATGGATATCAAGGTTCAGTACCACCGAGTGCTTGTATTGAGAAATTTAGTGCAACAGCAGATGGTTATTGCCTCAAAGTGCACGCTTATTGAATTCAAGTTTAATACAACAGCTACTTTTAAAAAACAAATAATCTTGTTTTTAAAAAAAATATTGATACATTTTTAAATCGTGCTTTTATTCTTTTAAAGAAATGGGTAAAACAATAATTTTTGCTTCTGTTATATAAATTCTATTTAGAAATTTGTATTTAGAGTTCTGTTGCAAGCAGTTATATAGTGATTATTTTTTAAAGTAGTTGTAGTAAACTACATTTGCTACACAAAATAGTAATTGCAGTTTAAGAGTTGGGATTATAAAAATAGTTTTTCAGACCAAAGGGTATCAGAATTATGAAAAAATGCTTATACAGTAGAATCTTAATTCTATTATCTTAGTTACTTCTGTAAGTTCAAATTCATCCACTATTAATTTCAAAAGTCACTTTACCTGGAAAACAGGAGAAAACCTAGAATTGTCAAGTAATTTGAAAAACTGGCTGAAATGTCAGAGAATCTGACAGAATTTTTTTTTAAAAAAGCCTAAATCCTGAAAAAGTCAGGAAATTTTAAAGTTTTAGCTATTATATTTCATTTTATAAGATTCCTTGAATTCATAGCAGCACTGTCAAATATATCATTTAATTTACTTGTCTATGGATAAATTTGATATAATAAGTTTTGATACTATTTGATTATTCAATTTTAATTCCTTTAATATATAGTTAAACTAATTAAAAAGACTGTTTTTAGCAGTGTACTGGGGTAAAATAAGGCCTTGCGTTATTGCTAGATTTGAAGTAAATTCTTGCTTTATGTGCTTGGTGGTCATCTATAGCAATGACTGTGAAACCATCGTCTATGGGTGGCAATGAGTGACCAGTACACATTCTTGCTTTAACTTTCCAATCTTTTAATCAGGATATCTTTATACAGATTCATAAATTTGAACCTGCTTATAATGAGTCCACATTTAACAAGGTAATTGCGAACTATTAATTGGTACAATGCTAGTTCAAATCTGATTTGCTTGAACTAGCATTGTACTAAATAAATGCAATTTAATATCAAGTAAAATTTATAGTATCCTGGATTTATTAACAAGGGTACAAGATTATAAAACTGAATAAAATACTAGGCTGTTTCTTGCAACCCGAAACTGGAATAAAGCATCGCATCTAGCTACATATTAATAACTGATACGTTTATTTTCTGAAAGTAGTATGTAAAAACTATAAATATTAAATAATGTACAAGACAGCTTAGTAACTTGTACAATTGTAAAAGTTATAACAAACAAATAGAAAATTCTATTTGGCACACAATTTTTTTTAAATAAATTTTTCTCCATAAACTTGACATCTGACCTTTGACTTCAGATATAATATCATAGATGGATAAATCATAGATGGAAATTTAAAATTAGTGTTTAGTCATTACCTAAAGTATGATTAGTTCAAGCTATGTACACAATTTTATTCGAATTTGCTAAGTTTTACTATGCCAATGAAACTCTTTTACATTATCAGATTAAAGTCATTGTTCAGGAAGCTATGCTCAGAACCCACAGTTCAACTTTTTCATAAATGGGTTTACAGATCTAGTCCTTTCTTTGCTCGGATCGAGACCTGTCATCTGCTGATTTATGGAATTTTAATTACTCCTGTCATTTAATTAGACCTATCATCGATATCACCCATATCTGAGATGTTTTATTCTCTGAATTTGCATGTGAATATATTTTTGTATTGCAAAAACATGGATTTTAAAATATTTTTTACTTTTATAGGAAGATAAAAAAGCAATTTTTGAAACATTTGCATACCTGCCAACTTTTACGCATTATGCGTAAAATTTACGCATTTTAACTGCTCTTTACGCTTTTACGCATTTATTGCTGTATTTTACGCATTTCCGCATTTATTTGAATTTTTTAACATTAATAGGAAATCAATCCCCGGCGAAATTCTCCGGCTTTTTATGTTTGAAATTTATCAATTAACCAGACATAGTATAATTCCTCGGAAACACCGCATTTCCTCTTTTTTAACACTAATATCTACCATTTCCGGGATCGTAGCAAATCCATAATAAAATGCCGGGTAATGCCAATCAAATTAACGGAGATTTACGGCCGCGTGTAACGTAAATTAAGATCTCGATCGCTTATTTTATAAAAGTAATAAATATACTTCTTCAAAGGTTGTCTAATTCAGCATAAATCGCTAAAATGTTATTTTGTTCATTAATTTCGCATAAACACTGCGATTGCGCAATTCAGTTTGTTCTCATGAATCGCCGAGAGTACAATAGTATCTTTTTCCATCCATCTCAATCTTCTAAATATTGCATTTTTGATTGACTAAACTAGCTTATTTTCATATTCTGATTAATTATTACGGTTAATTTCTTAATTATTTTCACATAAACAGTGCGATTGCGCAATTCAGTTACTTCACGTGAATTGCCGAGAGTACGTTAGTATCTTTTTTCATCCATCTCCATCATTTAAATGTTGCATATTAGATCGACTAAACTAGCTTATTTTCATATTATGGCTAATTATTAAGTTAATTTTTTAATTATATTTGCATAATATAAATTTTTCTATTTAAAAAATGGGTATAAACTCTGTGAAGGGATATTTTCCAAAAAGTGGTATTAAAGCAATGATTTAGGCAAATAAAAGGGAAACCATTTTGGCAGGAATATAATTCAGTGCTATATATATATATTTTTTTATTAAAGATCAATATTTGTTACTCTCTTTAGTGAAAAACTGTGTTTTGCCAAACATAAATATTTGTCTTCATTATAAAGTAATTCTCACCGGATAAAACCTTTATATATTTTTTGCTTTATAATTTATTGTCCTGAAATTTTATAAAATTGGTGTCCTGAATTTTCATATTCTACCAGTAAACCTGATATTTAATGCAATATTTTTTAATGCAGGTACGTGTATATAGTTGAATTTATTAGAAATGTCGTTTGCCCGTGTAGTTTAAAAAAGAAATCATTATAAATGTCATTCACGCAAAATTTTACACATTCCAATTTTCCCAGGTTGGCAGGTATGCATTTGCATTTTTCTTTATTTTATTTGCTTTTCTTTTTCATAATTGTGTCATGTTTTTTCTTTTTCTGCTTATGAGTCAAACTAACTCCAAACCTTGTGAGTTAAGTAAAACCTTTTGTAATTTCTTATTCTTGTCTGGATAATTTTATGTGAGCCATTGGCTAATAGTCAATATGAAATCCTTTAAAACCTTTTTTCTTCAAATCAGATCCTGGACATGAAGGAATGAAGTCATCTGCAAAAGCACGAGAACTTGCAGAAAAACCATATAACCCCAAATTGAAGCCACATGGAGAAAAACGCACCCTTGATGAAGCTTCAGAAGAGCAAGATGCCAAAAGACGACCCATAACTGACAAGAAAAACTTTGATAAACCTCATGATTCAAGCCAAGATAATGGCAGCACAGCTGAAATGTACGAACATGTTTTGAAAGAAGAAGAGGGCACCACTCAGGCCATTGATATAGCGACAAAAGAACAAGCAGATATAAGAGCTATTCAAAGTCAGTATAGTGATGAAGAGGAGGAAGAAATAATTGAATTGTCTTCTGATGATGAAAGCGATGAAATATGCAATCAGGCTGTTGGTGAATCATTGAAGACAAGCCAGAATCAGAAACCTGGTGACAGAGGTGAGCTTATTTCTCCTTTTTTGGAAATTCACCATGGACAACTTTTAATTAATAATATTCTTAAAATACTATATGTGATGGTTTGCAGGAAAAGGATCTATTTATCAGTAATTTTACTTCATAAATAACTTGTAGTTTATAGCCATTATACCGACAACTATACCCTTTTTAGTTTTCAGTGTATTTAAGTAGTCACTAACTTCTCAAATACAAGAAATGTTTTCATTATGCTCTGTGTGTTTGAAAGAACAGTGTATTATATTTGGTTCATTACTATCCAGTTATTAATTTTCTGTTTCTGTGTGATCTTTTTTAAAGGCTTATGACTGTAAAATAATGCCATGTTTAATTATTTTATAGGTGATATAGGAAAAAATGAAAACATAGACATTCCAGATGGAGAAATTGTAATTATGGAAACACAAACTGCTTCTCGTGGTGCTGAATCAACAATCCATACTCAAACTGAATTGTGGAAATCACTGGGCTCTGAAAGGTTCCAACCAAGCAGGCTAAAGCAAATGAGCAATGTACATTTGCTTCCTTCTGATGACAAACAATTGAGCACAGATGAACTGTGGAGATTATATGAACAGCAAGTTGCTAGTTTATCGCGAGAATTGTGTGAACAATTAAGACTTGTATTAGAGCCCACTAAGATGTCAAAATTTAAAGGTGATTTCAGAACTGGTAAACGACTGAACATGCGTAAGGTTGGTATTCTAAATTGTAATAATTTATGTAATGTATCAATATATCTCTATGTCAGGTATGGAGAATCTTTTTGGATCGATGGGATAAACTTGAACTTAGGCAAAATATCATTTTTATGCACAACCATCAAAGTTAATTTTCACAGACCTACCAGTTTACACAATCTAAAAATTAAGACTTTCTGAGCTCATAAAAGATAAAACCAGGGAGTCTATCCACATCCAGCTTCAAACTTCCTTGAATTTACCAAACTTTCTAGATAAATCTAAATGTATTTGCGGTCACTAATTTTAATAAACTACTCATTATAGCATATTGAAATTTGCGTTATTGAAGAAGCAAATTTCGAGACCAATAATAAAAGTCAAACCCATTTATAGCCAGAGTAAATTTATATATATTGTAATTCTTTTATTTTGCTTGTTATGTCACAATATACTTACAACTCTTCCCATATCAAATTTAAAGGTAGTTTTGTGATTGTTAAAACGATTAAATTTTATATTTGCCTATTTAACATCAAAAGTTATATCCATCCAGCACTTATTTTAATGCTCTGTCCTGGCATTTCAGATCAACATGCTAAATATTATGATACAAAGAAAGAGGTGTAATAGAAAATTATTTGATCGACAAAATACATGTTCACCTGGCAGAATGCACAGTGTGATTTAGCAATAGAATGTAAAAAGTAGAATAAAAACTAGGAGGTATAGTAATTAGTGGTGTAAAGTTATTAATATTACCCATATATATATATATATATATATATATATATATATATATATATATATATATATATGCATACAGCCTTCGAGTTTGCAATAAATGTGTTTGACTGTATAATTGTAAAGTTGAGGCTTTATTTTTTTTTTTTTTTGTCCATTTAATAATTATCAACATTAATATTTATAACTAAACCAGAAATATTATAAATTGTAATGCTTATAATGTATGCTGTATGCGTAAGTAAATCTTGAATTCAGTTATGAGAAGACTTGTTTACATCCAGTGGCTTATAGGGCTCTGATACATTTTTAAAGTAATTTTTAAAGCATTATTTAAGTAGTTTAATGGGGGAAAAAAAGAACTTTTTATGGATAAAAATGACATAGGATTGCCAATCAAATCTCAAACTAAAAAACTTTTGAACGCAATCTAATGCAAATTTTATTCCAAAGAAATACCTTTTTTAGAAAAACCCTCATATGCCTATGATGTTTATGGTAATATGTACAAAATATAAATCATTAAATTAAAATATATTTAATGTATATTTATTGTCCTTTTGCTAAAATTTAATTGTGCAAAAATAAATAATGCAATTGGAAAAAGTGTAAAATTGCAATAGCACAACATTTCTGCCAAATTTTTTTGGAAATTATAGATTTTAAATTTCTGTCACTTTTTAGTCGAAAAACTTCTCTGATTTTTCCTTATTCTTCAGGTTTTCTAAATCATCAGACAGCCTTTTAAAATGTTATTGATTATTGACATTCTTTAAGACTACTTTTGGTGATGTTATTTACACAGTTTTGATGGTGAAAATATTTTTCTAAAGTTAATTATATGTTTATATGTAAAAATTATCCTATATTAAAAAAATCATAGCAAAACTAAAATGTAAATGAATCAAAATTAAATTTTTCCATAACATTTAATGTATATTTTTTGCTAATAACAGCTCAGCCCCTTTAAAAGAAATGCATTCAAGAAAATTAATGAAATGAATCGTTTTTCACTCAAAGTTGAAATGTTTGAGAAAGTTGAGTGTGTTTCACTGTGATCCTAAAAGTAAGACTTAATACATTCTTTTAAGATCAAATTATGCAGAAAAGAAAATTCCTAAAAATATTTTTAAATATATGTAAAATTTTACAAATTAATCATGCCACCTGTCAGGTGAGAAATTGCAAAAGAATATGTGACAATGGTTGTTAAATTTTTTTGTAAATCATTAAATTAAAATATATTTAATGTATATTTATTGTCCTTTTGCTAAAATTTAATTGTGCAAAAATTAATAATGCAATTGGAAAAAATGTAAACTGGATGTTTTTTGTACGAATGATTAAATATTAATAGTTTCACTGAAAAGTAATTATGCATACTTTTCATAGTTGTATTTCAAACACAAAGTCAATTCACAAATATCATACAAGTTTTAGTAGAAACAAAACTAAAAAATGCTAGGAGAGAAAATCTGTATTTTTGCTAAAATATTCAATGAAAATACAGAAAAATGGATCATTTAAAATTCGTTGAAATTGATTATTTCACAACCAATGCCATATGTTTTATATTGTTAGATGATCAATGCCAAATGCTTTAAAGTGTTGTCGCTTAACCACTGTCATGTGTTGAATAAATAACACTCTAAAGTGGACAGTGGTTGTAAAAATTTTTTGAATATTTTGCAAGATTTAGATTATTAAATTGCATAAAATTTCTAAACTTGAGTTTTTTTTCATGCAAAATTAGTTTAATTATATTATATGTTTATATAAGTTATTTTCATTTTTTGTAGATTATTCCCTATATTGCTAGTCAGTTTCGCAAGGACAAAATTTGGCTACGACGAACGAAGCCGACTAAACGACAATATCAAATCATGCTTGCTGTCGATGACTCATCCAGTATGGCTGACAACAATTCAAAACAATTAGCATTTGAATCTCTGGCTGTTCTTGGACAGTCCTTGACTCTTCTTGAAGCTGGTGAGCTATCAGTTGTCAGCTTTGGTGAAAATGTGCAGCTTCTTCACTGTTTCCAAGACCAATTTTCATCAAGTGCTGGAGCCAGAATACTTGAACAATTTACATTTTGTCAAAAAAAGACTAGAATTACTCAATTACTCAACTATGCAACAAATGCCATGCTTCAAGCGCGGAATACTTCCCGCTCAGCCGCCTCCAAAGAAACAGCTCAACTTCTAATTGTAATTTCAGATGGTCGTGGTATTTATAGTGAAGGAGAGAATACAGTCAAGAATGCTGTGAGAAATGCAAGGAATAATAATGTATTTATGGTGTTTTTGATATTGGATAACCCTGATAGCAAAGTAAGTGATCCTTGATGTAAAGTTTTGTTGAAATAACAAGTGTAAAATTTTTAGATTTTCTGTAGTGATGTGCGAATAACACTTTTCTCAAATTCGAACATTTTAACCAAATCTTGAATATTCGAATACCCCAAATAATTATTTGAAATTGTTAATAAATATTTACATTTGTTAAATACTAGAATGAATTACTCAGCATTTCCTGGGTTCTAAATAATTAAATGCTACTTAAATAATACAAATACAGATAATACTGCTTGATTTCAAATTCGCCTGTTTTGAATCAAAACTGTTCCCACTTTTATTTTCAATTAAATAAGCAACTGCTATTCTAATAATACATTTGAACATAATTTAAAATGGCTTCAACCTGAAAATTGCATGCCTCAAATTGCACAGAAACAAAATAAAAAAGGGGATTGAAGGCATGGCTTAAATTCCTAGGGCATGATCAGTAAAATCCACCGGTAAAGTCTTTGTCGAATGCGAGATCACTTTGAGGAGAAATGCTCTGCGAATACTAAATTCGGAGGGGGGGAGGGGGGACAAACAGCCTAGCAGTTGGCTCACGGGAGTTGCACTCGGAAGACCTAAGTTCTGTTTTGAATCAAAACTGTTCCTACTTTTATTTTCAATTAAAAAAGCAACTGCTATTCTAATAATACATTTGAACATAATTTAAAATGGCTTCCAATCTGGAAATTGCATGCCTCAAATCGCACAGAAACAAAATAAAAAAGGGGATTGAAGGCATGGTTTAAATTCCTAGGGCATGATCAGTAAAATCCACCGGTAAAGTCTTTGTCGAACTCGAGATCACTTTGGGGAGAAATGCTGTGTGAATACTAAATTCGGAGGGGGGGGGGGGGACAAACAGCCCAGCAGTTGGCTCATGAGAGTTGCACTCGGAAGACCTAAGTTCTGTTTTGAATCGCCTGTTTTGAATCAAAACTGTTCCCACTTTTATTTTCAATTAAATAAGCAACTTCTATTCTAATAATACATTTGAACACAATTTAAAATGGCTTCGATCTGGAAATTGCATGTCTCAAATCGCACAGAAACAAAATAAAAAAGAGGATTGAAGGCATGGCTTAAATTCCTAAGGGCATGAGCAGTAAAATCCACCAGTAAAGTCTTTATCGAACGCGAGATCACTTTGGGGAGAAATGCTCTGTGAATACTAAATTCGGAGGAGGGGGGGGGGACAAACAGCCCAGTAGTTGGCTCACGGTTGTTGCACTCGGAAGACCTAAGTTCGATTACTGCCTCTGCTCAAGCTGTCACTGTGTTCACGCAGAATATGGGCATGTTAAATATGTGGGTCCGCAAGTCCTTTCCAGAGGTTGGTGGTAAGGAAAGGAGGGTACGGTTCCTGTAGATGCCTCCCCCACTGGGTTCTGGTCTAATTGGGTGGCACTTCCTGGCTGTACAACAGATACCTTATACTTTCGGGTAAGTCAGGCGGTCTGGTTCAAAGAAGAAGAATACTAAATGCAATTACTTAAAAAATTACAAAAATTAAAATTACTTATGAGACCGAAAAACATTTCTTTTGTTAGCATTCCACAGCTTTTAGCCAAATTATAGAATTGTACTAATCTTAGTTTTTCGGATGTGACGATATATATAAATCTGATATTATTAAAAATACAAATTTTAATGTATTTTTTTAAATAAATAAATATGAAAGAAGTGTCATGTGGATTAAATTCAAACATAGTTGGAAAGAACGTTCTTTGATCTTTCCGATGGTGTCAAGATGGAAATTCTGTGATAATATTTTCGGTCACTAAGAGACCGATTTGTGTGAAAATGTTAAAACATAAAATATCTAAAAAACTAATTGAAATAAAAAAAAATAATAACACTTGAGGTGCACCTTCTCTGATCCTGAAGTACCTGTGTACCAAATTTCATGGCCATACAACACTTACATTCCCACTACAAACTGCACACACATACAAGCATCTTCTTTTATTAAGCAAGATTATTATTTATTTGTAAATAAATTAATAAAGTAAAATAAAAAAAAAAAACCTCTGATGTGGGCAGATCGTGATTTTCCCTACAGACTCAAATTCTTAATCTATTAAATTTAGTTTTAATTGCTGAAATTTACACTGATGCCTACTTGATATTATATCCAGTTTGCAGTTTTAATACAGAGGGTGTTCACACATATTTGTAACGATTTTGACTTTCTCCATGAATTAAATTTAAATAAATAAAAAAAACCTGACTGGCATCAAGTCGGAATAGGGTTTAATTATCGTCTGCATCATTAAAAATATTCTTTGCTTTAAAATGTCGTTAGAAAATAAACAATGGATCGAAGGCTATATTTTTGGCTTTCCGAAGAGAAATACTCTTATTAAATTATAATACTCTTATCTGATTATTAAAAAAATATGTGAAAAGCATGGTTTTATTATTTCTACATGTAAATTAAGTGACATAATTAATAAAAAAGGAAAGAAACGTCAAAGTTTACATTTGACTGGGGAAAAGGTAAAAAATGCATACCCAACAAAGATGGGTTCAAAGAAAACAAGGAAAGTTTTGCTAAAGGTCTTATGGTTATTGCTGGATTCTCTTATAACAGAAAACTTAGAAAGTAGAAAAAAATGTCAAAATTAACTCTGATTACTATCAGAAATATGTTTTAACACCTGTTTTCAAAAAAGACATTCCATCACTTTACCCAAACAATCTTCACTGTGTTAAATTCCATCAGGATAAGACTACCAGCCATACCTCTAAATCTACTGCTATATTTTTTTTTAAAAATGAGAAATGAAACTGGAATTGGCTATTCCATTTAAATGCATCCCACACAAGAAATACTTGAAAACTCAAGTTCCCATTTTCGACATGATTCCAAAAATAAATCCCATCTGGATACTTTTTGATAAACCTCATACTTCAAAAACAATTTTTTCAAGCAAGAATGCCGATTGTTCTTTTTCCAGTAGTTTTATAAGTTCAATGTGGACTCTATTGCAGATTCTCTTCATCTCCTCATTTGCTGACATTATTGTTTGAACTGTTGTGTTACTATGCTTATTGTGTTTTGTTTCCTCCACAAGGTAAAGTAGTTTGTACTTGTTTTTGCCTATTAAAGATGTCAGGTTCTGGTCAAAGGATGGGTCCTGACGAGTGGTGTAGTGGTTGCCTTTCGGGCTTTTGTTTGTTATGTGACCAGATGAGATTCTGGCTTAGAGCACCGGGTGTGGCCCCGGCAGATGGTGTTCCTCGCTGAGGCTAACGGATTTGTGGTTGCTTCAACCTATCATCACTCTGTATACCTTCGTGTGGGTTGGGATTTTAAAATTGATTTTTCCAGTAGTTGAAAATGTTTTCATCTGGTGGAAGCAAACTTTCTTCTAGATACTTTTAAATTTCTTCTTCTGGAATATCTCGACTTTTTATTCCAGAACCTGCTATTAATCATGACGTAATATTTTTGAATTTCTTCAAATATTATAGTAGAGATCTTGAATGCCTGAAATACTCTAGTATTTGTGTATTAGCCAATAGTATTTGCTCATATCTTTTTTCTTTTTGTAATGAATCAACCAACTGATAAGTGATTGTATTGATTAATCAAAATGGGGTTTAAAAGCACTATGCAAACCTGGTTAAATAAGATTTTTTATTTCTGCTAGATTTTTCATTCTGAGTGTAAAATTTCTTTGTGCTGCAAATTATGATATACCTAGTCAGAACTCTTATTTACTCTTAATTGCCACATTAAGCAGCACTTTTTAAAATAAATTGACTCACTATTTAAAAACGGAGTTAAATATGACTTGCAAAATTCACCATTAATTTGTTTTGCTAGTTTTAATTAAATGGCTGTCTGTTTTATATCTACGTTTGAAACAATAATTATAGTACAATAACTTTATCAAAAGTTATTGCACTATGATTATAATTATTATTGTACTATTATTATATATTGTACAGTACGTGATCTCTTATCCAGCGTTCCAATATCCGGACTCTCCCAAAACTGGAATACGGCAAAATAATGCCAAATTCTGCGCCAACAAGCGATTATTTGCTAAATATTGCACCAAATAGCGATTTTTTTGTTTAAAATCCTGCCAAATGCTTTTTTGCTTTCCTAAAAAATTTCCTAAGCGACTGCATCCGGCCGTCACCCTCGATAGTAGCTCTCGGAGGTGACGATCCGGCACGGGCGATACCGTCACATTGACGGCGAGATGCGTCATTCCATTCTTCACTAGTTTCGGATAAGTCTCCGACTTGTCCGTAACTAACTCCTGTATAGTATAATACAGGAGTTAGTTACGGACAAGTCGCTGCAAGGTGCATTTTTAATGGCGTTTCATTTTTTTTTCGGTGTATAGGGCAGAGCACACTAGGCACAAAGGTTTCGATTTTTCCGAATGCGTTACATTTTCTTTTCTGCGCTTTGCTCCGGGACTTTGATTTTCGGTAAAAGCATTCCAACTTTTTCATTAGAAATATCCCGATATCGCTAAAGAAATCCTACGCTCTTCAAACGCGATGTGCCGTGCAGAATTCACATTATTTTGCACAATTTAATAAACATTTATTGGAAAAGATGAAAAAAAAGAGAGTCATCAGCGCATTTACGAGATGATAGAAAGTACGTTAAGTAAGGAATTTCCGAAATTAATGAGAGTTAACTTTTGCCGAAATGCAGAGAAAAGTATAGCAGCTATAAAATGTCATTCAGGGCCTTCTGATTGATCTCTTTAAATACTTAACCTAAGCAATAAACTTGTCATTTTCTCGGGAAAATCCATTTTTTTTTTCATCTCCGTGGAAATATACACATCTTCAATATTTTAAAAAACGTTGATGGAATTCCAAGATCAAAATCATTTTTAATTAAATCCTATTATTTGGATGAAAATGGCTATTTTGGACCGAAAATTGACTCTAGCAAAAAGTTCCATTGCAGTATATTCATGGGTTTACATGTTTCTTTTATTAATTAGTAATTTATAGAAGACAGTTTAGCAATATCGCGAATTAAACATGATCGCCGGTATATTTCGTTTTATTTTTAAATATTTTCCATTTTTTCAATCTGCTTCCATCCACTAATATTTTAATATTTTTTGTACTTTTTATGCTGGGATATTATCTTTTAAACATATTATTGGTGAAAATGAAATATATGTTTAGGATAACGAAATTAAAAAATTTTTATTTATGCAGGCATTTAGAATAATAAGGCTTATTAGAAACATTTGAAGACATACATTACATTTGAAGAGCATAAATTAGAATTTGATATATTTGCACCCATAGTTGAATAATCTCATTTCAATTAAAAATGAACATCCTTCTCATCTTAATTTTATTAAAAGTACTTTAAAATATTTTGAAACATATGAACAAAAGTGCTTCTGCCAAAATATTAGATGAATATGGTGAGGGCCCACTTTAGTTGAAATGTTAAAAAAAAAAAAAAGACTTCTAATAACTACCCTGAATAATCAACTTTTTTCAGACATTTTTTTCTTTCAAAATTTTTCTTAATCACTAAATTTGATACTATAATTACATGTAATTTGCATTTTAGTTAAACCATATTGATTGTAAAAAAAGCTTTTTTTAATACATTTATGTTTTTAAAATGAATTATAATTTTCTATAACAACATTTGAGACCATTCCAGTAAGTTTTAGAAAAAGTGTTCCGAATTACGGAAAAACCCCTTATCCAGAATGCCTGAAGTCCCAAGCATTCCGGATAATAGATTCTGTACTGTACTATTATTATAATTATCTAGTGTCACAAAACTCAGTATAAATGTGTGTGGTATGTGCAAGCCATCATTTTTTTTTTTTGTCATTTTTAAATTAAAATTACCGATGTTCATAAGTAACAAAAGATAACTCACAAATTTGAAAGTTTGACTTATAATTTTGATTTATGAGTCACTATTGTACAAGCCATCCTTAAGCGAGCTCTGCTTAGGGATGAGCAAACTTATGCAGTGTATAGATACATAACATTCAGTGATGTATCTTATTGTATAATTATGATCTTGTGGTTATTTTATTGCATTGATGCTGCATCATATCAATTTATAGTAATTGGACCTAGTATATTTATAGTATTGGACCAAAGTATTTGGACCTAGATAATTAAATTTTCTGAATCGTGCATTTTACAATATTAAAGTTGCAATATAAAAAAATTAAATTAGAAAAAAATTATATGTAGATAACAAATGTATATATAAAATTTAATTCTAAGAACTGAATCTAAGTACCTGATTTGAATATTTTAATATGAAACTTGTACAGTTAAGAAATTTTATTACTTAGAAAACAAATGCTATACTAAAATTCATAACATTATAATTTGTTCAATATTTAAATGTTTAAATTTATTTGATGATTTATATTTATTCTTTGTATTTTTAGACTTCAATATTGGATATAGAATCTACTTCCTTTGAAGGCAAAGAAGTGAGTATATGTTTCTGTTAAATTTAATATTCACATATCATATGCAAACCTATTTTTATATTACAGTATGTTTCCATAATTTATATAACTCAACAAATTGTTTGTGTAGTACTTAAATAAGCATATATGAATTATCTGAAAATTAGGAAATGCTGCTGTAATCAAGTGAGATACCATTGTGTCTCTGTGTCTTCCTTGTCTTCCACTGTCTTGATGTAGAAGAAAATGGGGCACCTTGCAACACTTTTCATTTATTAATTTATTTTTATTATTATATTTTAACTAAACAATTACCTCATATATATTAAACACTTCTATATAAGATAAAACTAAAATCCACTTTAAATATCTTATATATTATTATTATTTTCGGAACCCTTCCTGTGTCCCAAGGTGCCCCTCTTAATGGGACACTTTGGTTGGATTAAAAAAATATTAATTCTCAACTTTTCTGAGACCAAATTTTGGTTATATTGCACACATTTAAGTAACTAATGCAAACAGGCACTGAATTTAGGCAGAGACAAAAGCAACTTTTTTTATACAATGCACATTGAAAAATCTGAGGGAAAATCGAAGATTTTAAAAGATGAAAAGTTTAGAGGCTTCTCGAGTAACAAAGGCTTAAATCGAATGTCTGCAGCAAATTAAAATCATTACATACAGCAGTCACTGCAAAAAAAGAAAAAGAAATTACATCGGGTCTTCCAAGGTGCCTTATTATGTGTCTCAAGGTGCCCCAGCTGGTTGGACTATTTCTGAAGACTCCCATGCCTTTAGGCTTAAATCTACAATGACCATTTTACATCTAATTTCAATTAAATAAAATTTTCTAAATCTTGCATTTTATAAATGTAAAGTTGGAATATAGAAAAATCAAATTAAAAAAAAATTATAATTTTTATTTTAACAAAGGAGAAGCTTGTTTTTTTGACACACTATTTTATTTAAATAAATTAAATTCTAATCCCACTGTCACTGTCTACAAAATTTGTATAAAAGTTTTCTTACTGTTATAAAAACTAAAAATGTTTGATAAATTATTACCTAATTGCAGTAGAGCTTTTAAATCTACATTAGGCAGCAGAAAATGCACAGGAAAGCCACCTAGTTGTACATGAGTAACACAATTTCAACTAAAACCTAATTTTAAGATTTAAGGTGTCTGAAGGTGCCCCATCCTCCCCTGTACCACTCTACCCAAAAGAATTTGGACGTATTGGGTATTTGTCTTGTTTGGACTGCATGAGATGTTTCTTTTTGTACTCAGTGCATGAATTCAGCCAATCACTTGGCTATTCTGAACAATTTTGAGCTTTCTGAATTATGCCATTATTCTTTGCCAAACTCATACAGGAATGACATATACAGGAGTGATTAGTGAGAATGAAAATGCCAGGACTAGTCTGCTTAGAATCCACACGTTAAGAGGATATTCTGTGTTAACCTATGGAAAATAATATCTAACCTCTAGCTCATTTAGTTTTGAGGATTTTTTCCAGCTGTTTTTCAGCTATAAATGCTAAAAAGAAGGTTTGTGTTTCTTTTTTAAATCAGTAAAATAGAAACATTTATCAAAAAATAATGCTTTCATTTTACAAAAATATTAGATTTTTTTTCAATTTAAAAAAAAAACATACTTTCTTATTCTCAGCTTCTATATTTGGCAAAAAAAACGGCGGTGATAAAATTCTAGAAACTGAATGAACTAGAACTTGGGGACTATTTTCCCATAGGTTAACATGGGGGAAATGAAACAAGTGGCTAGATGAGACATTTGTCTTCCAAATTGGCCCCGGCAATTGAGTTACAACTTATTTCTCACAGTATTGTATAAAGTATAATTTTCCTAAAAATTTAAACTCAATATTTTGACAGTAAAATATGTTTTAAAACCCCATGAACATATTTTGAGCATAGTACGATAACCATTTGTATATCTGTGAGGTGTGGATATAACTCATGAATATAATGCATGTATCACTATGAAGTTTTATATGTAGATAAATTATGTAAAAAACTTTTAAAAACTAAGTATTTTAGAGACAATGTAGCTGTTTTATAATTTATTCTTGCTCCTATTCTTATTAATACTAAAACAGTAAAGTTTGGACCCTGTTCTACAACCAAGAATAAAACTATTTCCAGTCATAATTAGGAAACTTTAAATAAAAATTAATCAAAAATACTAAATACTATGCTCTCCTATTATGCCAAATGAGAACAAATGGAACTTGACTAAAACCAGTAACTAGAGATGTGGGTCGGAAAATTTTCTGAAGAAAGTTGTTCTCTATATTTTTGCGGGAAAATGTCCACTCTTTTTTTCTTCCTAATTCATTTGAGAATGAAGTATAATACTCTTTAACACTGTTTTTTGAAAAGTAGGTAACTTTACAATAAGTCTTTGATCATTTAGATTTTTAATTTTGGGGAGAAAAGGGAATAATGCTTTATTTTGAAAAAAAAAAAGGATAGACAAGAGCTAGAAGGGTACAAGTAACATTTTATTTAATCTGATAAAACAGCTTGTAGTATTTTTAGAAGACTATTCTTTCAGCAATTCTGTAAAATTTATGAAAATATAATAAGTATGGAATATTTTCACAAGGGATTTGGCTGAAGGAAAATACTTTGCAAAATACACTGGCTTCCAAAAGTTAAGCACAGATTGTAAAATCAACAAAAATGGAAAAGTAAAGCTTTAATTAACTCAAAATTGTACACGAAGGTAGCAAATGTGTTTATGCGTTAAAGAAAACAAGAATTATGTACAAAGATGAAATAAATATTTACTTTCCATAAGTTATATGATGATGTCACATTTGGGTCATCAACAAAATGATGTTTAAAGGCAAACCAAACACAACTTACATTGATATGGTATGTGACCACCTAGGATCTTCACACAAACTTACAATGATTTTCCATGCATTCTATGAGGTGATCAACCATCACAGATGCGAGCAATGGCCATTCCACCAATAGAGCAGTTTCCAACTCTCTGAGACTGGCTGGAGGAGGTAAACGTGCAGAGACAGCACGCCCGAGGGCATCCCAAAGGTTTTCAATGGGATTAAAGTTGGGGGATATATGCCAGCCACTCCATACAAGAAATGCCCTCACTTTCCAGATATTCATCAACAATGTTAGCTCGATGGGGATGGACATTATCGTCCATAAGGAGGAAATCAGGACCAACTGCTGCAGCGTAGAGTCTTGCAATGGGGTCTAGGACTTCATGCCGATACCGCACAGTGGTCACAGAACCGCCTTTAAAGATGTGCAGCTCTGTGCGATATTCCATTGAAATTCCAGCCCACATCATGATGCTGTCACCTCTGAAAGCGTGATGTTCGATGATGTTTTTGGCCTGATTGCGTGCGCCTCGTTCTTTCCAGATCCTTACACACTTATCTGATTCCAGGGCAAATCTGAACTCGTAAACAGGACGTTGCACCAATCTGAGACAATCCAATTGACGACACCACTTTAATCTTCCCCCTCTGACTTGGATGGTTAGTGAAAAACAAAAATGTGGTACTCGGGCGTACCGTCACTTTACGTGTAGCCTTCGTCGCACAGTACTGGCAGATATTGGCTTACCAAGTGCCATTGCAACCATGGATGTAACAGTTGTGGAGGTCACTTGTTGATTCCACTTGGCTACTATAGCAATATACCGATCATCGGAGGGAGTGGTAACCCTTGGACGACCGGACACAGGTCTCTGGACAGCTGTTTAACTTGTTTGGAATTGTTTTCATAATCGAGAAATTACTGAATGATCAACGCCAAAGAAAATAGCGATATCTTTGATGACTGTCCTGCTTCAATGTATCTGATAGCATGCCAGTGCTCCCTATCTGTCATTCATCTTTTTTCAGCCATAGAAACACGAATATCATAAAAACACTTCGTATTAGCATTTAAATGCACCTTCTCAAACCCTTCAGAATGCTGGTGTCTTCAACGACTGCCTAATTAGCATATATCCGGACAGTCAATAGTGATTGGCTGTAACATACGGAGGTAGATGGCAGTATGCAAATATTGTAACGATTTTCAGCCACTCAAATTAAAATACGCTTTCAAAAAATAAAAATTTGCATTTCCTGCTTAACTTTTGGAAGTGAGTGTATATATACTTACTCAATGTTCTTCAAATTGTTTCCTGTCTCGGGGTATTTTCCCATTAAATTATAAACAGGTGTTTAAATAATTTTTAATATTATATATATATTTTTTAAAGGGTTTAAATCATATGTATGACTTCAAGATAATTCGTTTTTGTGTTATATGCTTATTGCCATTTAGTAAAAATGATAATAATATGAGTAAATTGCTCATGCTCAAAATTATATTGTTTGTTGTATAATTATATACTTTTTGCCCAAATGCACTGTCATTGTTCTGAAAAAAGTACCTGCCGTATGACCTCAAAATTCTGGCCACAGTCTTCTGTAAGTCATGCTTCCATTTATGTATGCAGATACTTTTTCTTTTCTTTATTGAACTCTATGAGCTGTCTAAACACTTCTCTCTACAACTCGCTCTAAATTTCTAAATGTGAATTTTCTTGCAGGTAAAAAGGAAATCCTACATGGACAACTTTCCTTTCCCCTTCTATATTATCCTTAGAGAGATTTCGGCATTGCCACAAGTTCTGGGAGAAGCTCTTCGCCAGTGGTTTGAATTGGTTACATCTGTAGATCGTTAAGGACAAAAAATCATTTCTGAAATTTTGTTGCAAAAATCATTCTCTAAATAATTTGTTACTCACCTTGTGCATTTGGTGTTATGTTTCTAGCCGGTTTGTGTGAAAAGTGTTTACTTTAAAATCGGTTCTGTTCCTATATGTAAATTATGCGAAAAGCGTCATAATAAATTCAAATTTTTTTTTTAGCTGTGCTTATTTACTTTTACTCATCAATTAAGATTTTAATTTTTAATTAACTATATATATATATATATATATATATATATATGCTCAAATTGGGTACATTATAGTGGTTGAAAATGTCTGTAAAGTAACATAACATGAAAAGTTTCACACATTCTGACTTTTTACTTCCAAAATGTCTTCTGTGTCAGAACTTTAAAACTGAACTGAACCTACAGTTTAACGTGGATTCATAAATCTTTTTGAAATCCATGCATACTTGGGGCTCTTCTCAGAAAAAGATGATATACCTGGTTCTCTGTTGTCCTTGTACATTAATTTAACTTTTGATTAAAGTATTCTAGAAGCTGCAGAAAAAGGGTATACTAATAGGAAAAAGACTGCAGCACCCCTAGCAGCAAATTAAAAAAGTTAGAATTCCTATAATTAAACTTTCAGTTAAAATGTTGTAGAAAGTTTTCTATTTAGTGTGGAAAGACACATAACATATATACAAACGATAAAAAATCAAGATATAATTATGCAAATGTCTCATTATACTAAAGTACTTCTGAAGGAAATGACAAGAAATACACATGGAAAAATAATAATCCATGTAACAAACTAATTTTAATGTAATTAGAATACTTTTTGCAGTAAATAATAAGTGTTGTATAAAAATTAGACAATACAATAAAATAATCATCCTTTTTCATTGATTTCCTTTTTTACCATTTCTGTACATATTATGTTCAAACCACACATCTTTCTATACTAAATAATATTCTATAACTTTGTAATTGAAAATTTTCACTTATCTTGCATCATTTTTGTGATAGGAATTCTAACTTCTTCAATTTGCTGCTAGAGGCACTGCAAACCTTCTCAATCGATACTGCATAGTCGCTTTCCTAGCAGTAAACCCTGCTTCTGCAGCTCTAAAACACTTTAATCAAAAGTTAAAAGGGTTTATTAAAGTTTTGTACTCTGTATGCTCAATATGCATTTTAGAGTACCCATAATACAGTTCTAGGGTTAAAAAATGTTACTTCAAAAATATTAAACACACAAAACTAAAAAATCAACTATATTTAAAACAATTCAGTTTAAACTACCTATTTATTTATTATAAACAATACATTTATGTAATAATTCTTTCAGACATATTAACAGCTGACCTTCAAGATGCAATCATAAATAACACTAAATATTTTTAGTTGTATAACAGAATTACTTTTTTTCTTCACTACTGGTTTTACACGAAAGTCTTGGTAACCGGTATTTGTCCATATCAGCATGAATATCATTAAAACTGTACTCATTGTATTGAAAATATTCTGGAGCTCCATAGGTAGTAGCTTGGTCAGACTGATTGCTGGATTGCTCTGCAAAATATTTAATATTCAAAATCTGACTTTTAATATCTTAAGATTTTATAACAATTTTTAATTCTGAACAATATAACAATGCAGTAGAGCTATAGTTCCCAAACTTTGAAGTTCAATCACCCCTTAGTAATTGGAAGTCAGGATCAGTAAAAATATATTGACTCCAACTCTTAAATGAAGCTATTAAAAATATATATATTTCACAATATTTAGTTTCCAAAATAGTTTTTAGGTAATAAATTTAAAAAAAAAAAACATTAAATGTTTACCAATTCAAATACTATTGATACAAAAATTTAAAAAATAATTACTATTTATGTTGCTACTGGAGTCAGATATTAAAGAACAAGAGAAGTCTGAGTTGAAACCAGAAACAGTAGAAAAAAAAAGAGGTTGGAGTGAAGTTTGAGGTACCTACTGCAGACACCTTGACTTCATCAATTAAAATAGGCTATATATATATATATATATATATATATATATATATGCCTAAATTGGGTACATTATGGTGGTTGAAAATGTCTGTAAAGTAACATAACAAATCCACTTTGAATCATTGAATCTATCTTTAAGTTCGAAATTAGAATCAAACAAAAAGTTATTTTTGTTTGATTCTAATTTCTTCAGTTCTTCTATTCAAATTCTTCAGTTCAAGTATTCTAACTCATACTTTTCCTGGAAGGTTTGATAATTCCTCTACTAGGACTGCTGCTCTCTCTGCCATTAGATTTATACCGTACGTACCCATTAGCTCCTCTCAAATTATTAAAATGCACAAATATTAATTTTTAACTATGGTTGCAGCTTAACTGATTGATTTCACAACTTGAAATACTTTCCAATAACCCTTAAAATAAAGCAAGTAAAAGCAAAAATCTTAGCTTTTTTAAGTACACCCTTTTATTATATGTAAGTAAAATGTATTTATTAAAACATATACAACTTAAATGTGTGAAAGACTACAACATACCGAATTTGAACTTTCTAGCTTCTCTGGTTCTCGAGTTATTTCTGAAAAATGAGTACATTCCTATAGTGATCCCAGGGCAGGCGGGGATAGTAAGGTTCAAAATAAAAGCAAATTAAAATAAACCATAAAAGGTAACAATATGCCAAATATGATCTTTCTAGCTACACCAGATCAAGTTATTCTTGAAAAATGAGTGCATTCTTATGGCTGGTCCATGATGTGCTAGCAATAAGGTTCAAAATCCCAAGAATTAAAATATACTACCAATAAAAAAATAAATAAATAAAAAAGACATTAAATTTGGACTTTTTAGTTTCAGCTGCTTTGGTTCTCAAGTTACAGTGACCGCCGCTTATAAGAAACACGTTCGTTTCGCTCGTTTTGTTTCTTATAAGCAGTTGATTCTTACATCCGAAAATTTTTTAAATATCATTCTTCCATTGTAAATACTAACTATTGAACACAGTTTTACAGAATTTGAAAGATAAATGTATATAAGTTAAATATTAGTACGTAAATAATACATTTGTAAATTGAGTTTTGCATTCAAAAATATTTCTTATTTTACAAATTATGCCTTACAACTTAACATATTATCTATATGCATATAGTATGTAGTTAAATGAGAATAAAAAGTAAAACTCATAGGTCGTTCATTTATGTATAAGAGAATAGTACATTTTCTTACATACCGTAATTTATTACTGAGGAACAGCAAAAAACTTATCCAGTGATGTTACTGAGGAACAGCAAAAAACTTATCCAGTGATGTTTGTGTTAACGAGTCTGTGATTAGTTTACGTACATCCATTTCTAAATCGTAAAATAGTCCATAAACTTTTTCTGATAGCCCTCTGTGTTCAAAAGTTTTTCTAATTATAGTTAGGGATTCTCGCGACTGTTTTGCTATAAGAAAATTTTCTTCTTGTGGAACGTCGTCTTCATTTTCTTCTTCATTGCACACATTCTGAATTTCCGCCACTATGTCATCATCACTTTTTTTTTTTCTTCAGATGTTTGTAAATTTTCGTCGATGTTAATCTATTCTTCGAAAGGTGCTTCTAATTCTTCTTCATCTTCTTCAACATTATTTTTCAAAAATCCTGCTTTACGGAAACAATTAAAAATGCATATGTCAGAAACATTTTTCCATGCTCCTGCGATCATATGGATAGCATCAAGCAAGGTTACTTTCTTGCTTATTTCGGAAGCCAATCCTTTCTCTTCATCAATTACATCCACTATTTTCTGTCGCATATTTGACCGATACAGAGTTTTAAATGCTTTAACAATTCCTTGGTCAAGAGGCTGTATGATGGAAGTTGTATTAGGGGGCAAAAAACAAAGTTCAATGTTTGTCAGCTGTACTACAGGATGAGCTGAACAGTTGTCAAGGATTAAGAGATTTTTTTCTTTTCCCATCAGTTCCCTGTCCCACTTTAACAAAAAGTCTTCAAAAATTCTACTTGTCATCCAGGTATTCTTTGAATTTTCGTAGATCACTGGTAATTTTTTTATTCCACTTAAACAGTGCGGACATTTGCTTTTGCCAATAACTAAAGGGCTTTTTTTTACAGTTCCCGTCATATTTGTTGTTAACAGAACTGTAACTCGATCTTTTTGTTTTTTTTCCAACGGAGGATAGATAATTTTTGAACATCATTGTATACTCGGGCATTGCTCTAAAATAGAGCCTAGTCTAGTCAGTGTTAAAAATTTGATGAGGAGCGTATTTTTCTAATAGAGGTGGTAAATTTTGCGTAATCCATGAAGATGCCGACTCGGAGTCCACATCCGGCTTCTCTCCATAATTTTTTGTACACAATGTTATTTCTTTCTTTCCAGCCAACCATCAGTCGCACAGAACTCTTTTTCTCCTAATTTTTCCGCAAAATTTTCTGCCTTTTTCAGTAAAATTGCCCTACTGATAGGAGTGTACTTTAATCTGGCGTTGGAAAACCATTGTAAGAGTGCTTCCTCTATAGCAGTTGCCTTTCCTTCTCGTTTCCGTTTTCTTTGAGGATTACAATTTGGCGTCAAAATTTAATTTCTGCCTTTCAGGATTTTACATAATGTTGAGTGCGGGATTTCTAATGCAGAAGCAGCTTCTCTTTGACTACATGGAGGAAGATAATCATTCTTTTTAAGTAAACTTTGCTTTTCAAGCAAAGTAAGGGTTTTTCTCTTTTGTCACATGCTTCCACTAGCAAAACATAAAATGACTAACTAAAGCTGTACGAATCTTACTTGAGTGCATAAGCAAAGATGCCTTTCCTTATCAGTACATTTTCTTAACTGACAAAAGTCTAAAACTCGTTTCTTACTGGTTTAGGGTTGTTCCCCCAAGCCTTTCTATGGAAAAATTCTCTGTCATTCTTTGTTATACAGCAAACTCCCCCCCCCCCTCCCCGTAAGCCCAGAGACAAGAGATAACAACTCGTCCTTCATTTAACCTTAAACAAATCGATTTTTTTTTACACCCGCCTCGCAAGGAAATCAACAAATTTTCCGTAGAAAACTTTCTTATAAGCGGAATCGTGTTTCTTATAAGCGACACAATTTTAATGTTAAAACGAAGTTTGTATTTGTTTCTGTCGTTTTGGGTCTTATAAACGGCTGTTTCTTATAACCGGCGGTCACTGTATTCCCAAAAAACAGGTATCTTAAAGTGGGCCCGAAAGGGTGAGCCCAATCCAAAAAATTAAAATATACCTCAAATGGCAACATACCAAATTTAAACTTTCAAGTTACTCTAGTTCTCGAGTTATTTCTCAAAAATGAGTACATTCCTATGACGGACCCAGAACGAGCTGGCCTAATAGAGTTGAAAGAATTAAAATGCACCACAAAACACTTCTTTTTATTATGATTAATGAAATTTGGGCCTTAAAAGATTTTTAAAATGAATATTCCTATGGCAGGCTTAGGATGAGTTGGCCTGATAAAGTTGAAAATCAAATGAATTGGAAATACACCACAAAAGACAATGACATACCAAATTTCAAATTACTAATCATGGCAATAAAGAATATTTTTGCAACAGTTTTCAATATAAGCATAAAATCCAAATAATTTACCAGTGTTGTAAATATTCAACAAATGATAAAAGTTACATTTTTACAAATTTAATAGCAGTATCCAATATTTAGCCTTTAAATACCTGTTTTCTATTTTTTGACATTAGGAATCACCTTGGGTATTTTTGCAAAATTGGATAGTTTAAAGAAATTAAATTTCTCTTTTTAATTTTTATAGCTAAAATATACAGGCTTCCTAGGAAAGTTCTTAAGCACTCTAACAGCTTTATCAGAAAAAATCCCAGGTGTACACGTTAGTTCTATCTATAGTAAGGTGACTATGCCCACTCGAATAAAAGTGATTGCAGCACAAAAAATTTAAAAAATTAGGATAATAAATTCACCAACAAAGCAAGGTAGATGATAAAAACAAATTACAAATTTGTAGATTACACTCTAATTAGTTGGAATCAACAATAAAATTGCTACAGAAAGCATTTATTTGACACCAGAGCTCGACAAAGCCAGGTCGCCTAAAAAATTAGATGTGGCGACTAGAAATGTTGGATTAAAAATCTAAAAATTAACATCAGAGGAACTAGAATTTAAAATAAATTTTAAAAAATTTGACTAGAATTTACTTAGATTGTTTTTCATATTTATTATTATTATTTTTAATGCAATGATAATATTTGTTAGTAGACTATAGATAGCTAAAACCTTCGGGTGGCCAAACATCGAAGGTAAACTACCACAGCGATATCATAAAACGCACGCAGTAGTGTCCTCATATCCTGGCTGCCAGCAATGCACTGCCGTGAAGCCTTCGTGGAAACCTGAAAATCGTAGGGGCAGCCACTGAGAGTTCTATTGCAGTTTTCCATTCTTTTTTTTTAATTAATTTTATTTCTCTTGCGCATATTTATTTATCCAGACTGGCCACTCGCCTGTGCTGTAAGTAAGTCACGTCATAAGAGCCTGACGATCTATGTAAGTGTCAAGTACCGAAAAAAGGTATCTGGGGGATAATCTTTCACAATCGCAACAGGGCTACAACCATTGCCAGTTTGCATATTTTGAAGCGGGCTTATTTACCAATCATAGTATCTTATAAATTTGTGCTTTGTTTATTTATAAGGTGTATTAAAATTGAAATGTAATTTGTCAGATAAAACTGAAAAAGCAACAAAGCAGTCACGTTTAACGAGTTTCTTTGTTTTACGTACATCGGTCAGAAATGATGGAATTATTGTTAATTATACGAACTTTTAACTCTAAGCAATGAAAAGCGATTTCATATTATAGGATTATTATTATCAACTATAAAATGTACCTGGGATTTAAGATAAACGTTCGTAGCATGGCTGTGTGTGCACCGACACTAAAGTTGTTTTATTTTATTTTTGTTATAAGTAGGCATATTGTTAAATCGTTCTTTGATTTTCGTCAATTTGCTGTGAGTTCTAGTGTAGTTTTTATCAGAGATCTGCATTTGAAATCATGAGAACAGTCTAGAAAATGTACTTAACATTGTCCAGAATTTAAGATGCAAACCGATTACAATTACACCCGAACTCACAAAGAATTCATGAAAACCAAAGTTAAGATAATAGAGACTCTACTAGAATATCCCGGCCTGGGAGCCTGATTTCAACAAGGGAAAAGTATATACTTTTTAAAAATTCATAAAAATTCAACTATTAATTATATGGATTCCATTCAAAGTTGATTCGAAAGAGAATTTTTCGATCTTTTCATTAGTGTTAAGATGGAAACTCTGAAATAATATTTTTGGTCGCTAAGGAACACATTTGTATGAAAATTGTACTAAAACATAGAACTGAAAAAGTAATTCGAATTTTTAAAAAATAACGCCGAGGCATATCGTCCCGGGTCCTGAAGTACCTGCGTACCAAAATGTACATGATTAGTGCAGATAAAGTGCAATATGTGCAGAAATGTAAAATTAAAGATTAAAAATAAAAAAAAATGTATATTATGTTAAATATATATATATTTTTTTTTGCTTTATAATTTTAAAGTATTTTAAGGATTAGTGTTAACCACTATGTTTAATTATACCAGTGTAACTATTATAAGTTCTTTATAACAAATGCTCATCAAAATGTAAATATCGTAAAATTAAAAGCTGGCTCCTAACTTTTTGACCTGGCTCCTAGATTGTAGAGAAATTTGTCGAGCCCTGATTTGACACAATATGTGATCAAAACACTAAAATAGGACTGTGAAATGGATATTTCTCAATGTAAATCTTGACGAAAAGTTTAATTTCTCTAGCTAACACATTAAAAAAGACTTATGTAAAAATATTTACAACTCAGAAAGTAAAATAGATAAAAAAAAAAAAAATCCTGTTTTCATTTCTAAATTCAGAGAAGTCCAATAATAAGCATTTAATATTTAAAAATGGCTCAAACCACCTCCATTGTCCATTTTTGATGCATGGTCCTATATACTCGCATATGATTATTAGCACATTGCTGTCATTTGCAGGAATGACACAATGAACAACACTTACATGAACAAAAATTTAGCGTAAAACCTGTTTAAAATGCCCTCCGCCAGAGAGGCAATGCACATTTGAATTTGAGAAAAAATTACTGCATACTTTGATAAGCATTATGGGTGTCATCGACTTTTTGACAGGTATTTATTGCTGTCCATATACATGCTTCGTTCGTTTCAGGTTTCAATTCCTACAATTTTAACATTGCTCTACAACTTTGTAATTAACTTTTTTTTATCTATCTTGCTTTGATGCAGTGTTTGTTATCCTAACATTTTAAATTCTACTCTTAGGGTGCTACAATTGGACATAGTCACTTTACTATAAATAGACCTAGTGTTGAAGGCCCAGACCACACGACCAACCCAGGGGGTTTATGGTAACAAGTTGTGTGGCCGGAAATAGACCTAGTGTGTACTAGGGACTTTACCTTACAAAGTTAAAAGTTATTGGGATACTGAGAGACTTTTCTAGGAACTCTGTAATCTAAATCAGTATATCCCAAACTGTTGGATGTGAACCAACTTTTGATGGGTCATAAAAAGTATTTGAAATGTGAAAATTTTGTAATTATTTGAAAATGGAAAATCAACAAACATACGAACATGCCATAGAATAAGAAGATTAAAGATTGTGAGTATGACTGTTTTTAAGCATTTAAAACCCTTATTGAAAATGAGGTTTAAATTAGTGATTGCATAAATTCTGAAATCTACATATTTGAAGACATTAAGAGCATTTTAATTGCTACTTCCTTGAATAGATCGAAAACTATCAGCAAAAGGACTACATAGATTAAAAATCCATCTGAGGAAGACATATGGCCACTGGGATATCATAAATGCTAGCAAAGATCTATTCTTACCCAAAAGACATTGTAAAAAACGAATTTCAGTTGCAAAAATTTGATGCAGTTCTTTTTCACATCTTTATACATCTGTAAAATTGGATTTAGAGTAGTAATATACATAAAAATAAAATTTTGAGATAAACTGCTATTTCCAGACTCCTTGTGCCTAATAACTCACATTAACAATCAACATTGTTGTCAATACCCTCATCAACAAAAAATGGAAACAAGCACAGTCTTCGTACCAGAGTCTTCGTACCTTTGTAGGTTTTGTGATAAATTGCATTTTTGTAACATTATATGAATTATATTCAATAATATATAAAAATAATTTTTTTATTAGAATTTCTTATTTTAGTAGTCTGTTAAAGTAAGTTAGTATTAAAAGCTTACCATTTGGGTTTCGGTTTTAGTTTGGGCAGCACTGGTCTAAATATTACAATTGAAATGTTGATAATAATCCATACAGAACAAGAAATCTTCAATGTAGTTTTTCATGATAGAAATGATTTTTACAGTTTTTCTTGATTTAAAGACAAACTTTTCATTGTAAACCAAACACTACACTATTGATTTAATTTTATTTATAATTTCATGCGTTCAAATATTTGCAGTGCTACATTACAGCAATGAAATTGATTTAAAAGGAAAATTTGCTATAAATAAAACTACATTCATATAAATAGCTATCCCAGCAAATCCCATTACATGTAGCATATTTGTGGAAATTCAACTTATTCTAAATCCTGACAGTTTCAAAGCATCATAAAAATGTGTTTCTATCAGAACCAAATTTTTTATTGTGACTTTATATGGATTATTTATTTGTACATCTTTGCAAATAATTGTTTTCAGCGTTTTTACTGATTTTCATGTAAATAATTATTTTTTAAAGACTATATAGTGTGTTTCAAAAGATTGCATGACTAAATATCTCTTAAATGATTGATCATAAACCAAGCTTCAGGAAATCACCCGTCCCAACTAAGTTGAAAATTGGTGAGAATGGCCAGGTTTCTGAAGTTACTGTCCTCTTAAATGGCCTTGAGATTAGCAATCCAAATAGTATATGATCATTATAAAATTATAGCAAATACATTTTTGATCCTGCTACAAACTCCTTAGAGGTGAGTTTATAATGGATCTGCCAGTTTATTTCCTCCCTGTGCACGCATAAACTTCATTGTCAAAATGCCTTCTATAGGTAACATGTTATAAGAGGAATCAACATTGTAAACCTTAAGCATGAATTTTATTTAAACCCCTTATTCGCTGACAACAAAGAATTCGATGAGGAAACAAAAATGCCAGGCAATAGCATGTTCACGTTAAAAAATCACGAGCTCTGTGCTGCTTTCAAGTACAGTCAAGTACCCAGTTCATAACATGTATGTAGACACAGAGTCTCCATGGTATAATTTAGGTGTACTTGCTATAGTTTGTCTTTATCTGATACTCCTTATCTGCAGAGAGGAGTTAATATTAAAAAACAAATTGTATTAGTTGTATTTCTATGTATGCATAAAAATAAAGAGGTATTAAGACATATTTTAATCAGAGTCAGGATCCTAAAAAACCAAAAATTGACAGAAAGAATGTACATCTACATAATCAGAATGTCACAGAGGATTTAACAGATTACTTTTAAACTTTTGTCATTTCAAAATGAAAATGTGTGTAACAAAAAAAATTCTTAAGAGGACGAGTAGCATTTTTTCAAACGATTTCAAAAGCCATCTTCGTGGATGGGTTAGGTTTTGCTGATTTCTCGAAATATGTCGTAGAACCATGGTTCCAATTCAAAAAATGCTTTAATTAAGGTAGACTATGATCATGTGGCACCTTATAATAAAAACGTACAAAATGTAATTTTTATACGGGCACCCTATAATATTTTTTTCTATCATAAAAATATTTTCTGCATCCCAATTATTCAAGCCAAAACAATTCATTGTCCATATGATCCAAATTACCAGAGATATCATTAATTAATTTTTTAAATTATTAGGAACTTATTGAATTTTTAAATTATTTAATAATTAGGGACTGTATAAAACTTTTGCTGAAGATAGGTACTCGCGTAAATTTTTGAATGGAAATTTTATCTAATGAAATTCGATTTCTGTAGGACCCCTGAAATCTATGTTTTCAGTTTCTTTTCATCAGGTTAAAATGGTGTGATCACATTTTCACGGCCAATTTTGCATATTAGAGAACCACTTTTTTTTTTAAATAAGGAACAATTTGCTAATTTGGATTTCCTTTATAGAAAGCCGATGTAAAAAGTTTTTTTTTTGCTACATCTCATGACCAGAACTGTCATAGTTTATCTTATTTGAAGTATTTATTATAGTGGAACCATGGATCCGCAACCAATCGATTATGAGATATTTAGTCATGCAATCTTTTCAAAATATTATAAATCATTGACTTAAGACCTCAAGTGTTCTTAGCAACATCTATGTGTTGCCTGTATCTTCAAAATTATCTTAAATTTCCCGTTTAGTATTGTTAATTTATATTTTTATATATAAATTGACATCAGAGTCAGAATTGACATCAGAACTTCAGAGCAAAAATCCAATAATAATCCAAATAGTTTTTTTTATTATTTTCTGATATAGATCTCGCAAGAAATTAATTAAATATTATGTTTTACTCATATTCTTTATGTACAATCATTGCAATTGGCAAACGATACTTGGAAATGATCTCTAATGAGTAATAAACTTATTCTGCAAGTTTAAGAAATTAATATTGTTCATTAAAAACAAATTATTTTGATTACTTTCCCCAAATATTTGACCTGACAACTAAAATATTCACCTAATAGCAAGAAGCAGTTTTTAGTTTAGTGGCCACTCTATTACAGATTTTTTGTAAAATCAATAAGTCTAGTTATATATACTTTATATGCACAAAGGTAAATTTCAATGTTTAATGGGCTTAGTATCAATTGTTATTTGTCATCATCATCAGTTTACCATTATCCATTATGATAAAATTAATGCTATTTTGCCCTTATGTTTCTGTGCATTCTACTATACTACAGGCTGTTTATTTACGTTTGTGCCCATGCTCTATTATACTTCCATCAGGGGTTGAAATGCAAATTTTAAATGGGGGGGAGATCTTCACTTCCAATATTTGTAAATGGAGAAGATTGTAAATAGGTAGAGAGGTAGGTATATGTGTTTGTAACAAACTATAATGAAAACTTAAATTCTCAAATATTACACCTACTGTACTTGCCAGCCGTCCAAAAAGTTGCTCTATATCCTAGGATGAGTCGGACGGTCTGGGTTTTCGACCTACTGTACTTGACAAATAAACAACTTGGACATTTAAAAGCAATAAACAGAAAGGGATTATGTAAAATGATTTATTAAATATTAAAAAATAAAGTTTATAATAATTTGTCAAATTCGTCTATCTTTCATATTATGTAATAACTGCATGCTCCTACAATTTGTAAGTTCAAATATTTTAGCAGGGCCATTTTCTGAAATTTGCATCAAAGAGTTTTAATGTGTTATTTGGGGTATTTCTAAATCCCCCCCCCCCCTTACAATTTTGTGAACTAAACTCCTACTTATAAGGTATACTAGAGAATAGTAACACAAGGCTAATTTACATAACTTTTTTAACTTTCGGAAATGTATTACTAAACATAAGTCAAAAGAGATGTGTAGAATTTGGGAAAAGCTCATAACAGTTCTATTTATGTGAAAATAATTAACCAACTAAATCTTAATAATAATTAACTAAAATATGAAAATACACTAGTTTAGTCAACCTAATGTGAAATACTAAAGGGATGCAGATAAATCAATAGATAACTGTGCACTCTCGACAACACACGAGAATATAAACTCAGTTGTGCAATTGCACTATGTATGCAAAAATAATTCAAAAATTAACCTTGATAATGAACAAAAACATGTAAATAAGCAAGTTTAGTCAGTCTAATGTGCAATAATAAAAGGATGGAAAAAAAAAAACTAACTGTGCATTATCGGCAATACATAAGAATAGAAACTATAATGTAAAATTGTGCTATAGTGAAAATAATTAATAAATAACTAAAATATGAAAATAAGCTAAGAAAATAGATTAGCCAGTCCAATGTTCTAAAATAAAGGGATGGAGATGGATGGAAAAACATAATTGTGCACTTGTGACAACGTACAAGAATACAAACTAAATTGCACAATCGCACTATGTATGCAAAATTAATTAAAAAATTAACCTTGATAATGAACAAAAATATGTATATAAGAGTTAATAGTCTAGTATGCAGGCTATAAATATGCAAGTAGTCTTAATGTGCAATAATAGAAGGATGGAAAAAGATAACTGTGCACTATCGGCAATACACAAAAATACAAGCCAAATTGTGCTATGCAAGTGAAAATAATTAATAAACTAACCAAATTATGAAAATAAACTAAGAAAATAGTTTAGACAGATTAATTACTATAATAAAGGGATGGAAATAGATGTAATAAGATACTATAATAAAGGGATAGATGGTAAAAAATAACTGTATACACTTGGCAACACATGTGAATATAGATTAATGCAAAAAATTTTGGAATGCTGGACATTTCTTTATGTCAGACAGTAATTTTTGCCGAGTATTCAAAAGGGGTACTAAAAGTGAGATCGAAAATAAATCTGTTTCATAAAAGATTAGTGATTTACCACTTATTTGGAGACCAGAGACTCTCATCTTACAAATTTTCTGAGGCAGGAGTTAATGAGAATCCTGCCTTGAATTTTAACCCTTATTCCATTCCAATTAATTTGGATGACCAAGGTTTTACAATACATTGCTTATAATTATATGTTATAAGTACCTGTAGAACTGGGTCTGTATGTTTCACTATTACACATTCTCAAAGAAAAAAGCATTCCATTTTGGATCTAAAAAGAACAAATTAAAAATTTACTTTTTAACTGAACAAAATTGATCAATTGACTAAGCAAATCATAACAAAATACAGTCCATCATAGGCTTAATGGAATAATAGTTAACAAAATACCTTACTTCAGCATTCTAGAGTTCCAAGTTATTATCATCATTTATTTTAAAAATAAAATTCTTCAGTCAATAGAATAAATACATAGTCACAGAACCTACTTGTTTATAAGCAGGGCTGGACAAATTCAGGTTGTGATACTGCTAAAAGAGTTACTCTGGTCGTTGTTACAAAATTGCTTAAGTATTTTAAAAACAACTTTAAAAACATTTATATTTATTTTTAAATGATGACTAAGTATTTATTCCTCTATATTTTATTTTTGCAACAAAGTTGCAAGAAAAAAAATCTGATGTGAGCAGCACATGGCTTTTAATGCAGACTCAAATTCATTTTCTCTTTATTTCATTAACAATTCATTAAATTGAGTTTAATTGCACTACATAGCACCCATAATTAACTAAAATTGCACTGAATTTACACTTTTAAGTCAGCTTTCGATTTAATTTGGTAACTGGACTCATTCTCAAAACCAGAGTAGCAAAAATGTGAAAAAACTAAAATATCTTGAAAACGGCTTATCCTAGAGTAATGGAGTTGATTTTATTTTTTCATTATCAAAAACTGCATATAAAACAATCATTTAATTAATGCATGTGAGCATATGTAGTTTTTTATTTTAGATTTTTATTATTTTTGCGGGCCATTTCACATAGAAAAGCAGGTTTTTATTTTCCGAATCATACCAAAATCTAATCAGCACCAAGGTAACCCACAAGTGATAACAAGGTAACCCACAATCTACTAAATTTTGTGAACTTCTGTTAACTAGTTTTTCAGTTAGAGTGGATACAAACAATTTTTGCTGGCTATTTCGCAAAAAAAATGCAAGTTCTTTTTTCCTGAATTATATCAAAATCTAATCAACATCAGGGTAACCCACATGTGACTTATCTACCAAATTTTATGCATTTTGGCCAATTAGTTTTTGAGTTAAGAGTGGATACATACATTGCACAAACAGACACACATAGATATCCTTCTAAAAATAGGTGATTTCTGCGTTCTAGAGGTCCCAAAACGTGTAGATCCATCAAAAACTCGAGTTGCGATTTTCGACATGAGTCCAATACTTTTCCTATAAATTGCCATGTATTGCAGGGAAAGTAATTAACTAGAGTGTGGCTTAACTCAACTTTCACAAGAAGAAACTTGGAAAATCGGTATCGTGGGTCCAAAAGGTTACAACTATACAGGGTGTCCCAAAAAGATTGAAACGTGCTTTAATTCTTTTCCTGTTGGAGATAAGTGGGCAATGTAAATTGCAAAAATGTTGAAAGTAAGGTAGGAAATAAGACTATGTTAATGAAATAGTCCTCCCATTAATTTTCAAAAAGTTACACTTTTTAAATTTTTATACGACCTTCTTAGACAAATTTGGCCAATCAGAAATATTTTATTTTTAATGCAACAAGATCATTAAAAAAACCTGCATATCTGTATCTTTAAAATCAACTGAATTATGATAAAGGAAAAAATCTGACTTATGCCACTTTTCCGTATCATGTGAAAGGCTGTTTCATCAGTGAAAATAGGGATCATAAACAAATTGATGATGAAAATTGTTTAGATCAAAAATACATTAATATGTGTCAAAATTTTTCATTGGCATGTCTCAATGTGCAAAGTACTTAAGAATCCTTGATTGCATCGTGGGCCTACGCAGAATTCGCAAAAATGCCTCCTATGTATTATCATCCAATTTTATCTTTTTTGTGATATGTAATAAATTTATATTTCTATTTTGATATATGGTCCCCAATCCCCATTCACAATATTTAATTAAATATAACTTGTTCAATTTTAAAGATACAGATATGCAGGGTTTTTTAATGATCTTATTGTATTAAAAATAAAAATTTTCTGATTGACCAAATTTGTCTAAGGGGGGTCGTATAAAAATTTAAAAAGTGTAACTTTTTGAAAATGAATGGGAGGACTATTTCATTAACATAATCTTATTTCCTACCTTACTTTCAACATTTTACATTGCCCACTTATCTCCAACAGGTAAAGAATTAAAGCATGTTTCAATCTTTTTGGGACACCCTGTAGTGTGTTATTATCCTTCACTTTAAAGGGCTTAAAAAAATCTTTTAATTGATACCATACTTGACAATGTATCCCTCTGGGGTAGTAACTTGCTCATCAAAGGGGGCTAATGACATAATAAATAAAAAAAGTGTACGAGTATGACAATTATATTTCACAATAATTGAAACTATTAAGTCTCATAATCATTGAGCCATAAATAAACTCTTTTATGCATAACAATGTCAAATTTTGCCCTATGCTGCCATGTTAAAAAGTCTGATATGAACAGCACATGACTTTCCCTGCAAACTCACATTACACAAACTCACACATAACACAAACTCACAAGTTTTCTTTATTTCTTCAATAATTCATAAAATTGTGTTTAATTGCACAAAATAACAGCCACAATTAGTTTAATTTACACTGAATTTGCACTTTTAATTCAATTTTTGTTTTCATTTGGTAACTGGACTTATTTTCAAAGGTGGAGTAGTGAAAATGCGAAAAAACTAAAATATCCCGAGAACAGCTAGTCCTAGAGTAATGGGGGTTAGTCTTACTCTTTTTATCATTAAAATGTATGTATGAAATAAGCATTTAATTGATATATTTGAGCATACTTAATCTTTTATTTTTAGATTTAATGATTTTTGGGGCCATTTTGCAAAAAAGGCAGGTTCTTTTTTTCCGAATCCTACCAACAAAATCTAATCAGCTCCAGGTTAACCTACAAGTGATTAATCTACTAAATTTTGTGAAATTTGGTCTATTAGCTTTTTTAGCCAGAGTGGATACGGGCAATTTTTGAAGGCCATTTCACAAAAGAAGGCAGGTTGTGTTATCTCAAATCATACCAAAATCTAATCAGCACTAGGGTCATCCCCAAGGGACTTACCTACCATATTTTATGAAATTTGGTCAATTAGTTTTTCAGTTAGAGTGAACAAAATCTGCACAGACAGACATCATGCTAAAAATAGTTTTTTCATGTTCTAGAGTTCCCCAAACGTGTAGACCCTTCGAAAACTTAGTTACGATTTTCGGCACGATTACAATACTTTTCCTTATATATTACCATGTATTGCAGAGAAAGTAAAAAATATAAAATATGAATAAAATTCACTCAAATTTAAAAAAATTCTATCTAGTTCTAGATTTTTTTTAAATCCATTAATATTTGTGGCTGCACAAGAAATTGACAACAGACATCAGACAGACATCACTCCAAAAATAGTCAGAACAGGTTCAGGAAGTCTTATAGGCATCAAAATTTTGAAATCGAAAATTTACATTAAAACAATACACATGAAAAACGCTCCTAAAACATATATAGAAAAAAAACAATATTTTCTCAATACTGCATATGAGAAAGTAAAAAAAGAACCAAAAAATAGCATATATTTTGTAGAATCAGAAATTTCATAGCGGAGAAGAGAAGTATAAAAAAGATTACGACTGCATCCATGAGACAAAGACATAGAGATTGAAATAGTACTACATGTGACCTTTGTGACTTTAGAAGACATACATCGATCAGCATACAAAGCGATGATGGATAAGAAATAGGAGAATCACAGTGTAATTTTTTCTGCACTTTGATGTTGAAGAGCATGGGAGTAAAACCTTTTTACATTTTGTGATTCAGACAAAAAGTGCTTTGTGGTTTCTTCGTAAAATAGCTATTTATAGTCTTTCAATGTGAAAACAGAATTTTAGAAGGAAGAATTTTGAACACTTAGAAACATATAGGCAAATAGAGTCGAATGATTTATTTTATTGTTAGGGCGAGTATGACTAATAGGCTCCTTTATTGGACAGGTGGCTTGAAGTATACTTCCCATTTCAGAAGGATAATATTTTTCTTTGTCCCATGTTCCTGGCCCCACTGAATACTGTGATTGATTCAGAATTGCTAAGAGAAGGAATCGTTAAAGTGAACAATCAGCAAAAAATCATATGAACTCAAATCAAGTACTGTAAATACTATTTAAAGTAGATGTTACATTAGAAAGTTTGGACAATTAAGTATAACCAGTTGTTGTGAACCATATGTTTTTTTCAATCTTCTTTTTTAAAAAAACTAATTGGATATTACATGTTGTTATTGAGACCCAGACCGTCCGACCTACCACAAAGGTGTATGGTAACTGTTTGGACGGTCGGGAAGTGCCACCCAATTTAAACCAGAACCCAATGGGGGAGGCATCCACAGGGACAGTACCCTCCTTCCCCTACCACCAACCTCTCGGAAGGACTTACAGACCCACATGTTTAACGTGATTGTACTCCGCATGAATACGGCAGCAGTTTGGGCAGCGGCGGGAATCGAACCCGGGCCTACCGAGTGCAATTCCCATGTGCTAACAACTGGGCTACCACACCCCTGGATGTTACATGTTGTAAAAACTAAGTGTTTTCAATTTTTTACTTGTTATTCAAATGAAGTTGACATTTTTACTCTCCCTAAAATAAATGGCAATGTATAGGGAATCAATTGGGATTATGTTGAAATTCAGAACTCAAATTTTCGATGAATCTACCTGTTTCTCTAGCACACACAAGTGTAAAAAAAAAACTTTTCAGCGTAACATCTGTTTGTGCAATACATGTATACAATATAGCTCAAAAACTATTAAATAAAATTTAGAAGGTGCACTTATAGGTTAAGCTGGTGCTGATTAGATTTTATGATTTGAAAAATAATAACTGGTCTTTTTTTTTTTTTTTCGAAATGGACCATAAAAATCATCAAAATCTGTAATACAAAGCTAAATATACTTAAATGGATCTCTAGGATCAACCATTTTCAAGATATTTAATTTTTTTCAATCTAGCAACATTTCATAATGCAATAATATGTTTGAAAAAAAAATTTTTCAAACATATTATTGTATATAGCTCGTAATAATTATAAAAATTTTAGTGGATGCAGATTGCATTGTAAATCCGGAGACCAGCCAACCCCACATATTTTTTCTAAGTACAAATGGCACCAAGTTGCGGCATTCTCCGGTGTTTTGAAATCGGCCCCACCCATCCTAAGTGACGTATTCTTCAGTATTTAGAAATAAGCTCTCCCTACCAAAATGAAGTTTGCTTGTGTTCCGAACAAGAGTTATTCATGTACATGATAGTGTAATTTAATTTAAGCAACAGTGAATAGTACTCATAAAAACCTTACAAAATAAGATTTTTGTGAAATTTAAAATTTTTATACTACAATTTTATCTGTGCAAGTCGACGTAGCAAAATCACCTCCATGCAACCGAGGATCCATACATGGGCAGGGGTTCGACCTAAAGGTCGAAATCTGTGGAACAAATGTACCAGTGATCCAGGGTCAGGGGTTCGACCTAACGGTCGAAATCTGTGGAACGAATGTACCAGTGGTCCGTGGTAAGGGGTTCGACCTACAGGTCGAAATCTGTGGAACGAACGTACTAGTGATCTGTATGTACCAGTGGTCTGTGTAGGGGCAGGGGTTTGACCTAAAGGTCGTTCTACACTGGAATGGGGCCCCCTGTAATCTCAGTTTTATTAGGATTGGTTGCCTGTGGCGCACAGACACAGAATATAAATTTCAATTTTAACTGTGCATGTTGCACATAGCAAGATCACTTTCTCCATGCAACCGAGGATCCGTACATGGGCAGGGGTTCGACCTAAAGGTCGAAATCTGTAGAACGAATGTACCAGTGAACTGTATGTACCAGTGAACTGTATGTACCAGTGAACCATATGTACCAGTGGTCCATGTAGGGTCAGGGGTTCGACCTAAAGGTCGAAATCTGTGGAACAAATGTACCAGGGGTTCAACCTACAAGTCGAAATCTGTGGAACGAATGTACCAGTGGTCTGTATGTACCAGTGATCTGTGTAGGGTCAGGGGTTTGACCTAAAAGTCGTTCTACACCGGAATGGGGCCCCCTGTGATCTCCGTTTTATTAGGATCGGTTGCCTGTGGTGCACAGACACAGAATATGCTACAATTTTATTTGTGCATGTTGCACGTAGCAAGATCACTTTCTACATGCAACCGAAGATCCGTACAAGGTCAGGAGTTTGACCTAAAGGTCAAAATCTGTGGAACGAATATACCAGTGGTCTGTGTAGGGGCAGAGGTTCGACCTAAAGGTCGTTCTACAACAGAATAGGGCTCCAGTGATCTCAGGTTTATTAGGAACAGTCACCTGCGGAACCCAGACACAGAATATGTTACAATTTTATCTGTGCATGTCGCATGTAGCAAGATCACTTTCTCCATGCAACCGAAGATCTGTACAGGGTCAGGGGTTCAACCTAAAGGTCGAAATCTGTAGAAGAATGTACCAATAGTCTGTGTCAGAAAAAAATTTGTATTCTAACAAAATTGATACTTATAAAAAAGTTTGTACTCTTAACTGAAAAGATTACGAACTTTTAAAGAAGGAAGCAATTTTCTAAACACAGAAAAATATAAATCAAGTTTCAAAACACGGGATAAATTAAACAAAAAAACACTAACCTTCAGAACTCCTCTTCCGGCTGAAATGTTAAAAATGCTCCATTCAAACAAATCAGTCATTCTGTCTTTCACACTCAACTTAATTTCATCTCCACATTTAGGACAAACAATACTTATCACTCATAATCCCTTTCATAACATACTAATTAATCACTTCTTTCAAACCTTTATTTTCCGAATTATAGTAGAAATTTATACAAAAAATTAAATAATAAAAGCATGTGCAACTATAGCCAAAGGAATGTGCTTCTACATCAGAAAACTGTAGCAACCACAGAAACGTATTCTTACGTCACCTTCGTTAATATTCTTATTGGATGCTACACAATTACTGCTGAAAAGCACCGATACAAGACATTACTAGATTACAAAATAAAGCGCTCGCAATCTGAGCACTTGGCGGCGACTTAACGAGTAAGCTGAAAGTGCGGTGGGTTGGTCTCCGGACCGGATTAGTCGTTGAAGCAAATATATTGCAAATGCACAAGAAAGATAATTATTAGTCATTTTCCTCTTAACACAAAAGAAATCGCTGTGTGTGAGAGCAAATTTCAAAGGCAAACAGATTTGCAATCACTGGGACACAGATTTCCAAATGTAAAATTAGTAATATTTAAATCTCAAAATTTGTGACTTTTCCTCAGGTAAAAAATGGGAAAAGCAGAAATTCCTGGGAAAAATAACCAACACAAAAATGGAAAATTTCAGATCTGTGGAAGAATCTCATGCCTGCAATTAGTTTTTTCTGTGAAATTATTAATTTTCTATAAAATAACAGATGGTCCTAAACTTTTGCAAATTACTGTAGCTCTTCACTTGGGTTCAGGGACACATCCAAATTAAAATTTCCCGAATTTCTGCTTTGCATCAGCTCAAATGTGTTTTTGTTTATAAACACAACTTTTCCCTCTCAATTTTTATGTAAATGTAGCTTTTCTCCATGTATATTTTCAACAACCTCATGTCATGAACTATAGATGTGCTTAGAAACACAATGCAGGGTGCCATAGACCCCAAAAAATTTAAATTTCTTTTTTGAGCAAAAATAAATAAATTGTTCAAATTGCTTTTATCATTATAACAATATCATCACTAATAATTTTTCAAAAATTAAAACAATTCACTGAAAAGAAAATATATGATCACAAATTGAGGAAATTGTTGATATGATACATATTAGAAGCAGATTTTAAAAAATTGTGATTTGTGAGTCAAATTGATGCTTACTACTCGATATGATTTAAACTTTCAAAATTTTGAGTCATTTTTTGCTACTTTTTAACAGTTATAATTCTCATTTTAAAATGGTAAAAAAAAGCTAATGTCTTGCTCCAAACATGAGTACTCGCAGAACTTTTCCCAGGAAAGGGCAAACTCAAGGATAAGATGTACAACATCGACTAGCTTGATGCTTGCCTGGTAAATTGGTAGAATAGATCCCCACTCAATTTTCTAAGTACAAAATTGTACCAAGTTGGCGAGTTTCTCAGTGTTTTGAAATTGACTCCTCCCCACTCAAGTGACGTATATTCCCGTATTTTAAAATAGGCTCCTCCTACCAAAGTGATGTATTCTACAATTTTATGAATTGGAATTTTGATAAATGATAGTGCAATTCAATTTGAATAAAAGTTAATGATACTCATAAAAATATTACAAAATACAATTTTTGTGCATTATAAAAATATTGCATAATGGCAGAATAATAAACTTTTAAAATTTTAGAAACCATATTGAAACACTCGATACTTAAAATATTTTTTTGATTTTAAATTAATATCAAAAACTTATAACTTGAAACATCAAAAATTAAAAAAAAAGACAATACTTAGAACAAAGACGAAAATTTAAAAAAAAAAACTAACTATTGTACTTTAACTAAATTTAAGAAAAATCAATACTTACGCGAGAACCATTTTAAAAACACGGGAAAATACAAAATACAATTTCAAAACACAGGACGAATAAATAAAAGAATTAACCTTTATGTAATGGAACACGTTTCACACTGCAATCCAAAAATATTTACTGATATATCCATATTTTTAATTACATCCACACCGGAACACATTTTCTTGAACATACACGTACATTCAACACCGGAACACGTTTCACACTCCAATCCAATTAAATCTACAAAAATCTAAATATCTACTGAAAATTTATGTAAAATGTTAATGTACATGAATTATGAAGAATGTTTTAATATTCCAAAAAGTTTGTGTACGTGTCCAAATCTTTGCAACATCGATCAAAAAAAATCTGTAAAAACAAGAGTCAACGAGTTCGGTCGAAAAAGGTCTGATGAAATACACAGACTATTGAAATACTTCCTGCCTATTAAAATGCAGATTCCCAAAAAGTCACACGCTAATTGGATGTCCGGAAAGTCGTGGGCTACCAGATTGGTGAAGTAAACAGAATGAAAGTGTAACCCGGTGAATCAAGCCAACTTGGAGCATTTTCATACTTTGAAAAACAAGTGGGGGGAGGGGGGGTCTATTCTACCGATCATCCGCCTGCCTTTGTAACCTTGAACTTTCAGGAAAGGGCAAGTTCCTCTGCTGCCCTCCAGTATGGGTGCCCATGGATCCATATACCACACACATTTATACTAAAAACAAGAGTGTAATTAATTTAAATTTTTGAACTGATGAACAATTTTAACTTCTATCAAAGTTTGTACTATAACTATTGCCTTTTTAAAACATGGGTATAAAATAGCCAGACATCAAAAACCTGTGTGGAAGAGAAGAAAACGTAAATAACATTAGTAAATTTGCGAGTCATATTTGACTCGCAGATTTTAAATAGTGAGTCAATTTTTGGTCAATTCAAAAATTACTGACTGATGTGGCATTTGCAAGTAAATGCAAGCTCTGAAATGTTATTGTAACAATAGGCAGTAAATATAGTATACAAATGTAGCAATCAATGGAAAATACAATATTTTGTGCAATGCATCATTTGGTACTTTGCAAAGTAATATATCAATACATCAACAGTTGTATCAATACATGCATCCCTATTTTAAAATATAGTTTACAGATCTTCAGAGTTAAGCTAACTTTGATCTTGTAACAAATTTTAAAACTAAACAGTAGTTTAAAAGGAATTAATAATTACAAAATTTGTTAAATGAAAGGGAGCCTAATCCGGAGACCAACCCACAGCACTTTCAGCTCATTCGCCGCCAAGCATTTCGATTGTGAGCGCTTTATGTTGTCATCTGATAACCTCTTGTATCGGTGTTTTTCAGCGGTAATTTTATAACATCCAATAAGAATACGGTTTCTGTGGTTGTTACAGTTTTCTGATGTAAATGCGCATTTCTTTCAATATTTTTGGCCACAGTTGCACGTGCTTTAAGAATTTGATATTTTTTTTCTTAATCTGTAATAATTCTTTTAATTTGAATTTTATTTTTGCGGATTTCTTTTTGTTGTCGATCATATTTTCCTCATGTCGTTAGGTAAGCGCGAACAAATGAAAGGTGAATATAGTGTTGTAAAACGGGTTAGAATGGATGTTGGTTTGAATGAATCTTGTATATAAAATTTTACTATAATTTGGAAAATAAAGGTTTGAAAGAAGTGATTAATAAGTATATTATGAAAAGGATTATGAGTGATAAGTATGTTTATCCTAAATGTGGATATGAAATGAAGTTGAATGCAAGAGATCGAATGACTGATTTGTTTGAATGGAGCGTTTTTAGCATTTCGGCCTGAAGAGGAGTTCTGAAGGTTGTTGTTGTTGAGACCCAGACCGCCCGACATACCAGAAAGGTGTAAGGTAACCGGAGTTCTGAAGGTTAGTGTTTTTTGTTTAATTTATTCTGTGTTTTGAAACTTGGTTTATATTTTTCTGTGTTTAGAAAATTGCTCTTCCTCCTTTAAAAGTTCTTAATCTTTTCAGTTAGAGTACAAACTTTTTTATAAGTATCAATTTTTTGAAATTTTGTTAGAGTACAAATTTTTTTCTAACACGAACCACTAATACATTCGTTCCACAGATTTCGACCTTCAGGTCGAACCCCTGCCCCTGTATGGATAATTGGTTGCATTGAGAAAGTGATCTTGCTACATGCGACATGCACAGATAAAATTGTAGCATATTCTGTGTCTGGGTGTTGCAGGCGACAGTTCCTAATAAACCGTAGATCACTGGGGGCCCCGTCCCAGTGTAGAACGACCCTTATGTTGAACCCCTGCCCCTACACAGACCATTGGTACATTCATTCCATAGATTTCGACCTTTAGGTCGAACCCCTGCTCCTGTATGGATCATTGGTTGCATGAAGAAAGTAATCTTGCTATGTGCGACATGCACAGATAAAATTGTAGTATATTCTGTGTCTCAGCGCCGCAGAAGACCGTTCTTAATAAACCGGAGATCACTGGGGGCTCCGTCCCAGTGTAGAACGACCTTTAGGTCAAACCTCTGCCCCTACACGAACCACTGGCACATTCGTTCCACAGATAGTATAAAAATTGTATTATAAAAACTTTAAAATTCACAAAAATCATATTTTGTAATGTTCTTATGAGTACTATTCACTGTTGCTCAAATTAAATTACGCTATCATTTACATTAAAAACTTTTGTTCAGAACACAGTAGCAAACGTCATTTTGGTAGGAAGAACCTATTTTTAATACATCACTTAGGATGGGTGGGGCCAATTTTAAAACATGGGAGAGTGTGTGAACTTGGCGTGATTTGTACTTAGAAAAGAAAAAATACGTGGGGTGGGCTGGTCTCTGGATTTACCGAAAGGGGGCATTTGTCCCCCCTCCCTGAACGTTCCAAGTCACAAAAACAGGCATAAAGCTAGTAGTTATTGTTCGTCTTATTTTTTATTGAGTTCCTTCCTGAAAAAAACTGCATTAGCACCATGAATATGATTATAAATAAAACAATTTAAAAACGATCTATTTTAAATTTTGCTTAATATAACTGGTTTATTTTTCAGTTTATTGTATAAGACAAGACCGCGTTACTACAATACAGTTCCTTGGCATGATCAGTGCAGCAAACAGAACTTTCGGGCCCCCTATGCAGCAAATAAGCAGAAACCTCTTGGAAACTATTGACCGATTTTCTTTAACTATTAATACGGTTGAGGCCCCTATGCAATGCTCCCTGATCCTCTTTCGATATCAGAGGCCCTATTCAAAATAGAAATCATATCTAAGCCCTTATTATAATATTTATACTAAAACACACTTGAGAGTAGACGAAAATTTTATAAAACGTAATATGGATACGCAACATTGAATTACCTTTCGGCGAGATTTTCCAATTTGACGAAACAAATTACAAGCCATCACTTTGTTGATTTAAATGAAAAATTAGGTACACTAAAAAAGTCCAAAAGTCATTAAAAAACACAGTAAAAGTTGAAGTTTTTGTTTAGTACAAATACAAAGTGAACTGAAAAATCCTAAGAAGCACTGCCTACTAGACAGACAGTGATTGGATACATGTAGTCATGTGATTATTCCCTTTTCCATAAGTTTAGTTCTTGCCCTTCTTTCTTTGGAGAAATGATGATCTCCGTTATTCCAAAATCTGAGACTCAGTGGGACCAGAATTCTCGACTCGTCGGCATTTTGTCCACTTGACCGATTTTCCTACGATTTTTTTTCGATAAATCGCACATAACTTTTTTGTGCTAGGTTCTTCTTTGCCCTAAGACTTGGACTTGAATCAAGTATTCTCTTCAAGAACGAATCCTACGACTCCTCGAGTCGTTCACTGTGAGATCGCTTTTGGAGGCTTTTGATGTCATTCTCCTTTGACAAGCGCAGAAGCGCAGAGCCGCAGACGACTAATACGATATTCTGTGGTAACAAAGATAACTTACATTAGAGAAAATTGTAATGTAAAATAAGCTAAAATATATTTTAACAGGAATTATTCACATAAGCGAAAACTGGTTTACAATGATAAATCATTCACTGTAAATGTCTGACAAAACAGTTACAAAAATATTTCATTTCAATCAAAATTAACTTGTGCACACAAAGAAGAAAGCATTTGTGTGTGAAATATGTTGGAAAACTTTTGCACGGAAAAGTAATTTAAATACTCATAGATTTGTGCACACAGGTGAGGAACCTTTTTCGTACGAAATCTGTCGGAAAGGATTTTCGAAAAAAAGTAATTTGAATAAACACAAACTGGTACACACAAGTGAGAGACAACGTGGATGTGCGAGCATATCTAGCTCAAATGAACATTATGATTTTGCATACACAGGAGAGAAATCATCTGTGTAAAATACGTCCAAAAACTTATTTACAGAAAAGTAATTTAAATACTCTTAAATTTATGAAAATGTGTGATAAACCATTTCTATGTGAAATATGTCAGAAAACATTTTCATACGAATGTGAGTTAAATAAACACAGACGTGTGCACACAGGTGAAAAACCATTTGTATGTGAAATATGCCAGAAAGCATTTTCACAAAAAAATGGTTTAAATAAACACAAACTTTTGCACACAAGTGAAAAACCATTTGTATGTGAAATATGTCAAAAAGCATTTTCACAAAAAAATGTTTTAAATAGACACAAACTTTTGCACACAGATGGTAAACCATTTGTTTGTGAAATATGTCAAAAAGCATTTTCACAAAAAAATTATTTAAATACACATAAACGTGTGCACGCAGGTGAAAAACCATTTCTATGTGAAATGTGTCAGAAAGCATTTTCACGTAAAAATTATTTAAATAAGCACAGACGTGTGCATACAGATGAAAAACCATTTGTATGCGAAACATGTCAAAAGTCATTTTCACAAAGAGGTTATTTAAATCAACACAAACTTGTACACACAGGTGGAAAACCATTTGTATGTGAAATGTGTCAGAAAGCATTTTCACAAAAAGGTAGTTTAACTAAACACAAATTTATGCACACAAGTAATAAGCAGGTGATATGTGAAATGTGTCAGAAAGCATTTTCACGAAAATGTGATTTAAATAAACACAAATTTATGCACACAGGTGAGAAACCATTTGTATGTGAAATATGTCAAAAAGCATTTTCAAAAAAAGATAGTTTAAATACACACAAGCATGTGCATACAGGTGAAAAACCATTTGTTTGTGAAATTTGTCAGAAATCATTTTCACAGAGAGGTAGTTTAAATACACACAAACGTGTGCACACAGGGGAAAAACCATTTGTATGCGAAATGTGTCAGAAAGGATTTTCAGGAAAAGGTGAATTAAAGAGACACGAACTGGTGCATACAGGTCAGAAAAAAATTTCAATAAAACGTAATTTAAATAGACATAAACTTGTGCAATAAGGTGCGAAACTGTGTGCGAAGTCTGTTGAAAAACTTTTGCACAAAAATGTAATTTAAATTCTCATAAATTTGTGCATAATGGTGAGAAATTTTTTGTATGTTATGAATGCAGTAAAGTTAATTCTGCTCCGATCTATAGCTTAACACTAGAATGATGATTTTGACTGCATAACTACATTGAGAAACGATTCCTCCAAAAATTCCTGCGTCTTTCTAGTGTTAAGTTAAGCTTTTCTAATGTACTAGCCCCCATAACAGAAAGTGGGTTAATTGGTGACGTATGTCACAGATCTGTTTTTAACCTCTACAGAAAACATTTCAGTTGGCCATTAAATATAACGTGTATCAGCAGTAGAAATGCATATCTGCTGACTCACCCTCTGATAATCCACTGAACAAGTTCTAAACCCTTGCACCTTTTATCCCAAGTTTCTTTTGGATCTCTCCAACATGTATCCTTTTGTCCGATTGTTTGCAATGCAACCTATCCTTTATTTTGCAGAGATCAGTTTTTATTCTGTGGCGGGATTTTTTTTTTTTTTAATCATCTGTAATCTTTGATTTCAGCAAAAACTTCACACTCTTCCATGACCCTGTGTTCATGCGGAGTATGATCATGTTAAACATGTGGGTCCGAAAGTCCTTCCGAGAGGTTGGTGGTAGGGGAAGGAGGGTACGGTCCCTATGGATGCCTCCCCCACTGGGTTCCGGTCTAAATTGGGTGGCACTTCCCGACCGTCCAAACAGTTACCTTACACCTTTCTGGTAGGTCGGACGGTCTGGGTTTCAACAACACTCTTCCATGACCCTGCCACTCAAACAGCTACTGAAAGCCCTCTGGGTCAGTCGAGTGGTCGGAGTCTTCCACAAGTCTTCTAAGTAGTGAAAGCCCCAGGCCGTCCGACTCGTCCAGAGGACTTGGAGTATCTATTTGGACGACCGGAAGTCTTCTAAGTAGTGTAAAAATCCACCTTACCTTGCAGATTGATTGTCACTGATAAGTGTGCAGGTGAAAACTGATTGCGAATGACATACATGAAAGCACATACAGGAAAACAAACTCCTTTGTTTTATTCCAGTATGGAATGAAACACCAGCGATATGTACCAAATTTTGTTAGTTAAAATTTTACTAATTGTTTTGTATTTTCTATTCTATTACCAACTACTTAGATGGAATATATAACTGTTATGAGGGGGGGGGGAATTCTTTATAATTTAGCATGTTCAAATTTGGAAACATTGATAGTATTAGGGGTCATATCAGGTACTAATAAAACTTATGATTATTATACAAATATTTATAGTGATCAAATCAGCACAACTGTGAGTTAAAATGAATCTAGCTTTAAATGAATAGATGTGAATAAATGTTTCAGATAAAATACTTTTTTATAGTAATAAATTAAATAAAATTCAATTAGAAATTTTATCATGAAAACCTTTTTACGTACTAAGTTCCAAAATATTCAAAATTGCACATTAAGCAAACAAATAATAGTTCTAATGATATGAAACTTACATATATCAAATTATTGAAGTCCATGATACTTCAAAAAGAAGTTCATATGCATTTTCTTCAAACACTCCCTCGAATCCAGCTTAGCATTTTTTTTTACACACCACACACCTACCTTGCTTAAACTGAGCTAAATAATGGCCATCTGCCCTTCACTGAGATGAAGATACATGAAGTTCCTGGTATGGTATATTGTCAACTCTTTACTTCAGCATAAAAAGTAGACACAGAACAGTCTCTTTCGAGATATAAATACAGAGCTCCTACACATACAAAAGTAAGTAAGTACCAGTCACCTACAGAGGACAGACGCTTGCTTACCTTTGTTGGTATGGTTGCTTTGTCTTAAGATCTTGAAGGAGTCCGATCTTTATCTTCCAAAACTGGTTAATATCATTAATAATTTGTTTTATACTGAATTTTAATGAAGATTTTACTATTTTTACAACAATGAGTCATTTACTTTAATTCTATGATACTGTTCACTGCATTGGAAGTATTATTCTTTTCAATGCTTTTTATTTTAGATAAAAATGAAATTAAAATTATCTTGTATTTTTGGTGAGCATCATTTTTTTTTTATCAACTGCATATGTTAATAACTTTTTAACTAACATCTGCATACGTTAAGATATTATGAATTAAAATTATAATCTTGAATGTAAAGAAAGAGTGCCTTTGCTTACTTCTGGAAGGATTACTTCCGTGATGAAGAATAATTTGTGCATCACTTTAAGTTGCCGATTTAACTATTTTCTATGAATACTGTAAATTTCTTTTTATAATTCTCATCAAAAAAGTTATGAAATTTATGCAGGAAATGGATTCCTAGATACAAAAAGTATGTAAGAATGCATGCAGTCCACAATAATTTTATTTTTTCAAAATTTTATGGAATTGAACATCACTAGTTTCTTCAGTACTATGACAATTAGTAGTTACAAGTATTAGTAGTCACAAGACAAATTTAGAATACTAATAATTTTTATAAGAAATATCACTTCCAGATATTCACAGCACTTAAATATCTGGCACTTAAATACTTCTTATAAAAATTATAAGCAGAATGTCAATGAAAGAGATTTTAATCAATGAACTAAAAAAAAATTATTATTTTTGAAATTCATTAAAATATTATTTTAAACTTATTTCTTTAAAATTTAATGAGGTTTTTGTCAGTTATAATAAACATTTTGATTAAAATTGAAGTTTTATTAGTTCTATACAATGCATAACTTCATCTGAGTATTTCAAATTATTCAGGGATTCCAGATAAAACTATCATCCCTATAGTTATATCTATTGTACTACTGTATATATACAGGGTGTCCCCAAAAGATTAAAATACACTTTAATTCTTTACCTGTTAGAGATAAGTGGGCAATGTAAATTGCAAAAATGTTGAAAGCAAGGTAGGAAATAAGACTACGTTAATGAAATAGTCCTCCCATTAATTGTCAGAAAGTTACACTTTTTAAATTTTTATACGACCCCCTTAGACAAATTGGGTCAATAAGAAAATTTTTAGCCAGTGGTCACTGGTCATAACTGCAGACTTTTCACTGTAATTGGTTAGAAACAAGTTTTTAAATGCTCTGGTCATGATGGCAAGACTATTTTAAATGTTGAAAATTATGTATTACTAGCTGCCTTCGGCGACTAGCCTGCTCGCTACCCTTGAAAATTCTGACTGTGGCAAACTCGCTGGTGCCATAACCCCGTTGGAGTTAACAAAATTTGTTTTAGTTTAATGAGGTTAAAACTAATAATGAAATTTTACCATGAAAAATAATGTTCTAGGGGGGGGTGTCTTGAAAATTGATTTGTAAAGTGAATTTATTCCAATGTTTGTGAACTGTGAGATTCTGAGGATTTCTGTACCTGTAACCCTAGAAAAGGGATCCCTTTGATGTGTACTCACAGCCGGAATCAGCTACTCCTATGTTTTTTATAGAGGTATGCTCCTCTATTTTTTGTTTTACATAAATGAAATTGTATCCAGTTGTCTGCATTTTTAGTATTGCATCGCAAATGACATGAAAGTATTTTTGAGACTGATGATGTTGAATGTGAATTTAGTATTTAAGATGCTTAGTATTTTATGCTGCTCAGTGAAAAGAGTTTTTTTTTAAAGAATGTCCCCACCACCACCCGATGCATAAATGCACCGTGACAATCTCCATAACTTTTTATTTTTTTATTTCTTCAGTGTTTAAGATTTTTCATTGTGGTCCCAACCACTACCCGATGTATACAATACATCACCACAATTCAATCCACCATAATTCAATCATTTCCAATCAATAGCTTCAATCAAAATCCAACTGCTAACACAAAAAAGTGAAAGGTTTAGGTTGAGTTGTACGAAAAAATGACATTTTTAAAAAATTAATAAATGCATGTCAAGCAAATTGAAATTTAAAATGAAAAGTAATTTATTTCGAAAATAATAATTTATTCCAACAAAATGGATGAATAATTTATTCAAATAAAATGGATGGTTTGTTTTAGTTTAATGACGTACATTCATTATTTGGCAGGCACAAATATTGAATGTTCCATTTGATTTCATAACCTCGTCAGAACCGTGACATCATAACCTTGCCCACCTCCCCTCCACCATAGAAACATCGTGCGTCTGTGCATGCATGTGGGTGAATTCGTAGTTTGGCTAAGAAATTGAAAATCATTACTTCCTTAAAATTCGGATCGTACGGCTACTTTTTATTATTTCTTGACCAAATTGGGATTGTAAGAAAGTCTGATCTTTGAGCTTTCTAAAAATGTAAATTATTAGTAGAAATTGTCAGTACTTTTCCCGACACGAGGATTTAAAAACGAAAGTTCGTTTATTTGAGCAGAAAGCGACTTTTGTTTTAAAATCTTTAAAAAATATTAGAATTTGTCCCCGAGATTTGAAATTGATATATTTTTACTCGCAATTATCTGCTCTTTCCGGTCATGTGATTTGTTTTTTTCTATGACGTCTGGATGATAGGATGATGGAGAAAGAGAAAAAACGGTCAAAATTGCATAAAACATTAAACACAAAAAAATAATTCAAATTTTAAAAATTGGTTTTCACATGCCCCTTTCCACCCTTCTGGGTCTCCGATTGCCAAATTTTGTAGATCTGTGATGAGCGGTCGCTGAGCCTATAGTGTATAAGACACACACACAGACAGAGCCTTTTATTATTATAGATTTGCAAAATGCTTTTGCAAAGATAAAATGCAGTAAAATAATAATGCTTTAAAAGTTTTAATAAAGAAACAAACATCTAAATCTTATTAGCAAAGTTATTTATTTAATTTATTGGAAAAGTACACATTTTATACACATCCAAATTGCTTATCTTCCATGATTTGAATTATCTACAATAAATATAATTGCATAGAAATGGAAAATAAGAGCAATAAATGATTGTAACATACATAAAAAAAACAGTTAAATATAAATGCTAAAATATGCAAAAAAATAATTCAAATTTTAAAAATTGGTTTTCACGATATAATATATATGGATAACTTCACTAATATAAAATAAATTTATGCAACAGAACAATTAAAAACATACTGTAAGATATTAAATTTCATTAATTTCAATTTACTTTACTTATCTTTCACAAAAGAAATTGTTAATCCTTCTTAGGAACTCTTAATTTTTATCTAGAACATTTAAAAAGGTTTATTTATAACAACTTAAAAACTTCATTAGTCATTAGAATAAAAAATGTATACAATATATATCGAATTTCAAAATTAATTTTTCTTAACAAAAGATCCAAAGCTAAGCATTTAATATGATACAATAAAGCATCATTTATCTGCTTCTTAAGGAATTATTAAAACAAAAACTGCAACAACTTATAAAATTACCTTAAAATCAGCTATAAAGTGGCAGCAAAGTTATGAAAGTACCTTTTAATTGTATGCATTTATAGGATTTTCTTATGGATTTATTACTTTATTATTTATTTATATATTTCTTAGAAAGCAGTACACTAACTATAACGTTAACATACTAACAATAAAGTTAGAACTTTTTTTTTTTAAATTTGAAAATTGACAATTATCAGAAAGAAATTCAGCCATACAATAAAAAAATTATTTTTTTTTAATTTGAAAATTGACAATTACCAGAAATTCAGCCATACAATAAAAAAATTAGTGGTAATACTGATACAACTAAAAATGTTAATAAAACAAGTACTAGTATTCATATATATATATATATATATATATATATATATATATAATAATAATAATAATAGTTTGAAAATCCAATGATAGAATAGAGGTAAGTTACAACTCAAAAAACCCCAACATTAACCGAAAAAAATATAGGAGGATGCGAGTAACAGAATTCTTCTATTAACATTGGACAAAAGTAGAATTAAAAAATAACATATTCTATTACTAAATTTAGCGCAAATGCAGCATAAATTTGAATAGATTGTAAATAAAAGTTTCATAAATACCGAAGCATGCTAAAAGAATTAAGGATACTTTGCAAATATAAATAGTTAAAAATACTAAAGATAGTACACGGAAGTAATACAGAATTATGATGCAAAATACATTTATTTTATTGCGCAAATTCAGCTTATAAATAAAATTATTTCAATAATAATAATAGTTTGAAAATCCAATGATAGAATAAAGAGAAGTTGCAACTCATGTATTTTGCTGCATACCAGACACATAATTACATATCTTGGCAAATTCTAATTTGAAATATTAAATTAATTTTGATCCAAGTGAAAAAAAAATAAGTAACAGAACTGTGCTAGTTAAGACATGTTTAATTATCAAATTTCAAATTTTAACAGTCTAGTAAGGAATAAAATATTTCACAACTTTTGGGCTGAATTTGTTATTTAAAATATGAAAAAATATCAAAATGGTTTAAAAAAATATCACATGATTTCATTTAATTTTCAACATTATGTGTTTATATCATCTAATATTCCCAAATTAGTATTCCTTTAAAATTTAAAACTACTACTGGATACTCGTCGAATCAGTAATTAATAACAAATAAATACAACAGAATCCGTGTATCAAGATTTTATTTTTAATTCAACTGATATTTTCACTGAACATATTTTACATAGTGTAGTAACATATTTTGGCATAAAAATGTATGTTTACCTAAAGAAATTAAAACTATTTATATAAATTAATATTAAGTTTAAATGGACATAATTTGCAAATATGCTGAAATACATAATATTCAGGCCTTGTTCTGGGATTTTATTTTTCTTTAACCATAAATTAGCCACTTTTTTAAATTTGTAACCACAGATTTATTTAAAATTTCCAATATTTCTATTATTTTTTTCCTAATAAAAAGCTGATACTTCCCTGCAATAATCTGAAAATTAAAATGAAATTTTTTAAGTTATTTTAACACTTTTGAAGAAAGTAGCCATTTTGATTTTTTTATCGCAAATGGCGAATTTGGTGATCTGCAGTGCAAGGTATTGCAGTAGTATTTTACATAATTTAGTCATGACTAGAATAGTTTTAACGAATTTTCTGAAACACATTAATGGGCAAAGCAATACATGAAAACACAGCGAACACAGATGTAATTAGCAAAAATTATATTTGCCTTTTGATGACAGAAATTTAAAAAAGTATCCCATAATATCCACAGACATTTATTATTTATAAAATTATGAGGGGGGGGGGGGGGGGGGGGTCAGCCTCTAGTTGTTATGTGCACCAATCAAAATTGATCTACTTTTAAAGTGTAGTACAGAATGTTTGTTAACTGATAATTAATTTTAAATTTCGTAAAACTCCTTGTTATTTTATTTTTTCCTCAATAGAAAATTTATATGGAAATGAATGCTAAATAAGTTTCTGTCCAAAGAAAAAATCAGAAACTACATAAAAATTGCTCAGTGGTTTCAATTAAAAATATATAAGCATGTCATACAGAGCTACTGGATAACTTTGATAACGCTAAAAAAGGGATGAGATTTAAAATTTTTTCAGGAGGTTTGATCAATCTAATATATTGTGATCCAGAAAAATTACCCTTTTTTTAATAAAGAAATTAAAAATTCAATTGCAGATGCAAAAAGCAGAGATCTTAAATGCCAAGAAAATATTTTAAGGTACATAGGGAATTTGAAATTTCCACAGCTTAAATTGCTGGAGCCTAAAACAAACATATGAACTACCTTTTGAAGAATGGATGCAGGAGAAAATAAAATAAATTCAAAAGTAGAAAATATTTCACTCATTAAACGACTTGCCTATAGATTAGAAAGTCTGTTTGAAAGCCACATTGGTCCATAAAAATATACATATGTAATCTTATGAAAGCATTTGGAGGATTTTTTTCTTATAAATATTCAAAATATTATTATGCTGAATACCAATTTTGTAATCAATGATAACAACTCAATTATTAATTCTTTGCAGAACATGGTACTCTGGAATTATCATGGTTCAAAAAAAGATGCGTTTCCCAACTGTTCTCAAAGGACCGCATATTTTTTGCACTAATCCTAACTCCCCCAAATAATTCTCCATTCATCACAGAATTCTATTTTTTTTCTGAAATAAAAGAAAAACTTATTTTTTACTTCATAAAAATATTCTCTTTTCAAAAAATTCAAAATTAAAATGGAGTAAAACTTATATTTTTACCTTCATTAAATTTAGTTATCAGTTACAAAGGAAAAATATCCAAATGATTGTATTTAAAACTTTAGATAAGTAAAAGAGATTATGTACAATTATATATATAGGAAAATAGTGTTGCTGTTTTCACTAATTAATATACATTTTGTGAATTGTATATTTCAAAGCATGGATCCACACAGAGACCAACATTGCAATCATAAAAATTGCCCGAGCTTTTTATTTTACCTCTTATAGTTACTATCTGCATCTATTTCATCATTATCCAGTTTTTTTACTATGCTAGTATATTTTTTCACAGATAGAAAACACCTTGGCTTAGTCATTTTTTAATCTGAAATAACTTTATAATTCCACTACTACATATAACTTCGAAACCCAAACTTGAAAGAAAATATTTTCTTACATTCCAATAAACCAACGCAATCATTAAGCTAAAATCAAAACAAGAACTCATATTAAATTATAACATTGACAGAATCTGAGAGAAGTACTCTGTTTTAGGATAAATATCTCATTAATGAAAATGTGCGAGTATTGTCCTTTAACATAATTTTGAAGTCGACGCACAAGCACATCTGCCATCCTCAAAAGGTTAACAAAGTCAAAGTCAAGAAATTTTCTTAGCAGCGCATAAATAAATGAGAAAAAGAATGTTTTTCTAAATTTATATTCAGTTATCCCAGTTGCTCCTTTTTTAAACACACAAGCCAATTTGAAAAAGATCTGCAGTATAAATAGAATTAGCATAACAATATTCATGCATACTCAATATTTATTCCTTGAACAGATAAATTGAATAAATCTGGCACTTATTGATTCAAAGATCAAATTGATAATTGTTAGGTAGAAGGGGACTAACGAAATTATTGCCAAAAAATGAGTTGCACAATCGGCTATTAATTTGGAAACTATCTATATGCAGTATATATGTGCATATCCAGAATTTCTTCTAGGGGGGGGGGAGTACACAAGTTGTCAAGACTAAACAACACTCTTTATATATACAAAGGATACCATGTAATCAAAAAACTCTTTCCTCTTTAGAATTTGGGGTGTACCAGATTTCCAAATCTCCCCCCCCCCCCCCCCACACACACACGCACACACTGGATGTGCCTTTGCAGGTACACCTCTACAATCTATAATTTGATAAAATAATATTCAGCTATGACATAAGAAACAAAGTATATATACTTGTTTAGCAATGTACATTTATAAAACAATATTAAAAATAAAACCAAAAATGGTTATTATAGTATACATAACATTTTAAAACATTAAAACAGTTTCATAAATATAAAATGAACTTAATAAAAAAATAATACATTTAGATTTAAATGCAAAAAACCATAAGACAAAAACTTGCAAAATTATTTGATTGATGAATCTTAAAATATAACACATCAAAAGATATGTAACACATATGCATATCAGTAAGTAACTAAACATCGGATATAATAGCTCAATTCTTTTAAATGCAAAGAGAAGTACACAGATAAAAGTTGTTCATTTAATAAAGCAGATACAGTGAACCCCGGTTATAATGCCCTCGGTTATACCGTATATTCAGATATAATGTGGGTGTAAACAGATCCCCCTTTGTTTTAATTTGTTGCCCTGTCTAATGTCTCTTTCTGTTTTCTCAGTAGAAAATTTTTTAAGTAGAAAATTTGTTAAATTCTGGAAGTAACGCAGAGGTTGAACCTAAGGATATTCCTACAACAGAAGAAGCTCTGAAAGGTATTGATATTGTTCGTGGGTGGTTTGAAGAGCTGAAAGACACCACTTCATCATTAAGATAAATTCAATTAACCCCCCATAAAAAGGAAAATTATCAATAAAAATTTTCATATTAACTCAAAATGGAAGACTTTATGGCTTCTGTAGCACCCTAATGACTGAAACCATGCAAGTACACTACTGTTTGCACATATAATATTACATGTGCCATGGCATTGCAGTATTTTTACTAAAAAAAATTAATTAAAATCTGCAGAATAGACTTTTGCATTTTATAAATGTCTTTGTTTAACAAACAACTAAATATAGAACATAAGAAAACAAACTATCTTTTAACATTGAAAATTGAACATTAAAGTAGCACTCCTCATTTATAATGTGGCTGCCCTTATAACACGAGGGGTTTGACGTCACCAAAAACCTGCATTATAACTGGGGATCAGTGTATTATATTTTAAAGGCTGAGTAATAAAAAAAGTAAACATTATGAGAAACCCAAACTGCTTTTGATTGTTTAACTCAAATACAATCGATGGTCCATTTAATATCGTCGAAGAGCCTTAGCTCTTGATTTTTAATTTCTATACAATACATGGTAATGTATAAGGAAAGTATTGGAATGGGATAAAAAATTGGAATTTGAGGTTTCAACAGATTTATACATGTTGGGTACTCTCTAAACTTTTTAATTTGCGTACCTCTAACACTTACTCATACACTCTTATGATATCCGGCATCACAATTTGCTACCATAAGCCTTCGGGCTGGTCGTGAGGTCTGGGCTTTCCACACTCTTATGATATATACAGATGTGGGATGTTTTAATTTTTCATTCTGAAAAAGTTTTGATTCTAATACAGAGGCTATATTAGAATAGCACAAAAATGATTTTTGTTTTAAATTGGTGATTTAGTAAAGTAATATTCGTATAATCATAATATTGTGTTCATGATCGTGTAATTAAAAATTCAAATTGATATTTTTTAATCTTTAATTAATTTTATTTTGTTTCTGTCAATATAAAATTTGACACAAGAAAAAAATTACAAAAAGAAAATATTAAATTTTCTTTGCATACCCCCACATATCATCTCGCATCCCCCTGGGATATGCACATACCACATCTCACTGCTCTAAAATACAAAAAATTTTAGCATAACATCTATGTAGGTACAATGTATATATTCCCTCTAGCCTAAAAATTATGGGATAAAATTTCATAAAATTTGGTAGTTAAGCCACTTATGTGCTACCCTGATGCTGATTAGATTTGGCACAATTTAAGAAATAAATTGAACTTTTTGACAAAAAAAATCGACAAAATCTGGAATAAATTACTAAATATGTATAAATGCTTGTTTTACATGTAATTTTTTATGACAAAACAAATAAAACCAAAGCCGTTACTCTAAAATAAATTGTTCTCAAGATATTTCCGTGTTTTAGAATTTTGGCAAGGCTGTGACATTTTACAATTTCTAAGTTGACAAATGAAAAAGAAAATATTTAAAAATTGCAAATTTAGTGTAAAATAAGTGCCCCTTTTAAGTGTTATTTTATATGATAAAACTCATATAAAGAAAGGGGTAAATAATGAATATCAGTCTGTCGAGAAAGCTAAGTGCTGCACACATCAGCTTTCTTGTTTTACCCGTAAATAACATGATTTATTTAATAAGACAGGAACTGGTTGACAAGATCTACAATGAAAACACTGGAGGTTATGTCCAGAATTTTAACGAGCAATTACAAATAAAAAATAAATGCTAATAAAAATCTCTGTTTATAATATAAACTTTATAATGCCCATGGTACCATGTATAGCTCACCTTAACAACTATTTCTCAGCTTGAATATAGCAAAAGAAAATTATTTTTCTGAATTATATCTGTTTCTTTTGTGCATCAGTGATTGTGGCTAATTCTTGACAAAAAAATACAAACCACATATCAAATTAAAGGGCTTAACCCGTAGATGTGGGTGATACATTTATTTTTAAAATCAGTTCAAATGGATTTTTATACAATTTAACTTTGAGTAGCAACACTTTGATGGGATATAAACCAACAATCATTTCTGCATGTGCTGCCATATGAAAAATCTAATTTTTACATTATTTAAAAAATATAATTATAGGAGAACAAGCATTATTGATAAAATAGGTGAAGGTCTTTACCACATGAATACCATTGGGGCATCAAAACAAAGATAAATAATTTAAAATGAAGTAGCACCATTTATTGATGTCTAGATGTGAATAAAGTTCATTTTTAAACACAATGGTCATGAATTAAAATTTGAAAATGAAAAAAATCACTGAATTTTGAACAGTTATTATAGTATATGGGGGAGAACTCGGTACAATGGATTAGTAGTTTAATGATCTATCTTCTGTTATATTTTTTATATCTATTTTCAAATACTTCAAACTGACACAAATATTTTAGCATGAGTTCGTTGTATATTTTAAAACTTTGAACCCAAATATTTTAAAGCAATATTATGTTAGGTAGTTGATTTTCAGCAGCTGAAAGTACCATTTTACCCTAGAGTATATATATTTTTTAGAATTTAAAATTAATTTCATAAAACAAGTGCCATGTCATAATATAAAGTTTATATGACTTTCCATCAAATTTAATTAAATGCAATTATTAATTTTTTTAATTATGCTTTGTATTCGACCTCTTCATAGGGTAACAATGCCTCCCCCTCCCCCAACGGAAGAAAAAAAGGAAAAGGCAAATTGGGTACTATGGACCATTGTCCAATGTACTAATATATTTTTTAAATATTAATATCTTCTTTATGGGAAAGACAATCAGTAATATTTTTTTATAAATCGATATATTATTCATTTAAGACATGACTAAAATAAATAAAATTGGATATTTTGTTTTATTTCAATTTTCCTGATCAGAAAGTGCAATAAAAAATATGGTCATCTTTTACAATATTTGCCATTTAAATTTTAGTAAAGGGGAGCGAGATTATTATTTTTATAGTGGATTATTATATAAAATTACATCAATCACTGAAGTTATTAAGCATTAAAAACATTTCTGAAGAAATGTGATCATGGTCCACAGCACCCCCTGATGTAGAATATTGTACTCTGGCTCCAAGATACAATGATTTCTGCTTAAGATTTCATATATATATATATAAGTGATAAAGATGAATTAAAGTAGAATATCTTGAAGAGAAATATATATATATATATATATATATATATATATATATAGAAAGAAAGAGAGAGGGGGGGAATAAAACATAATAATAACCAGATGTTTTATAAGCACAAATACATAATAATAACCAGATGTACACACACACTATTTGACTTCACAATGCTTTGCATTTAAATAACCCTCCTTTCTTCATTAAGGAATGAAAATAATTTAAAATGAAATTATTAAATGGATTTCCAATATTAACCAGAAAGGAAAATATTAACTAATTACCATAGAGAAGTTAAAAAGTTTGACCAATGAAATCATTATTTCAAAAACAAGCACAAAATGCTATGATGAATAAAAACAATTGAGAATAATGTATGTATAAAATTCAAAACATAGAATATTGGTTTGGGAAATGTCATGAGGAGCACAACTTCCAATAGATATACATAATATACATTGTTTCTATTATTGCACAAACCAACTGGTTATATATATATATATATATGCAAATTATTGGCTTAAAATAAAAGAAATAACATGGGTAATATGTATATACATTTTAAAGTAAATTTAATGAATAATTTAAAATAAAAAAATATACAAAAGTGATCCATTGTACCCTGTTCTCCCCTATATGCCATTATACTACATGTTAAATTTAGTGTCCCTTCACTAGTTTTATTTAATTACATTTATCATTTTTTTAAAAATAAAACTATTACATGCATGAGACACCTTGTGTATATAAATGATGTTTTGAAAATGATTTAAGTAAGGTAAAGTACATAACAATATATTACAATATTATTCCATGATTAAAGTAGAAAATTCCTTCACTATATAGAGTTAATACAAATTGATTTCATTTATTGCAAATATACATATTTCTCAGTAACATTTATTATGACACATCTACATGGTTTAAAATACAAAAGCTATAAAAAGCTGTCAAACATAATTTAAACAATATAAAAATCTGAAATAAAAAGGGAAAAAGTTGTGTTTCCTTTGATTTTGGAAAACCCAAGAAAACTATTAAATTAAATAAAATCATTTTGGTATTCCATCAGGCCTCATATAAATCGTTGTTGTACTTTGTGGACCAGTTAAAGCTGCAATGGACTGATGAACTGGAGGTTGGAAGCATCGAACATGTTCAACAGGCAAACTGTCTGTGTCACTTGATTTCAAATACTTATTTAAAACGGCAAATATTTGACTGTTTAGCACTTGGAATCTTCTTATTCGATCCACCATTCTTTTTAATGGCTAAATAAATTTAATATCCACTTTAAATAGTAATTATGATCAATTATTATATATAACATAAATAACAAGATTATTATAAAACTAGATTATATATAGTAGATGCCACCTATTGAAACCATATTAGGTCCTATGTGATGTGATAACATTAACCAGATGATAAGATTAAAAGGTAAAAAAAAATCCTGAAAATAGTTGATCCAATGTAACAACTTATTAAGAATGTTCAAATTCATACTTTTAAAAGGCTTCATTAAGAAAATTAAAATAAAACTCATTTAAAAAATTTATTCAATGGAACAACTTTAATGAAAATATATTAAGAACATTCAAATGCATACTTAAAAAGGCTTCATTAACAAAGTAAAAAAAAAAAATCACTCAAAGAAGTTGATCCAATGGAACAACTTTAATGGAAATGTATTAAGAACATTCAAATGCATACTTTTAAAGGCTTGATTAACAATGATGACTAAAAAAATCATTAATATTGGATTGCCTGAAAATGCTTTCTAAAATTTATTTATAAAGTATTCACATTTCTAGTTGTTTTTGAAAATTTATTGACTGATTGTTTATGAAGCAAAGAGGTTCAGTAATGTGACAATAAACCACTTGCTTTAATGGAAATATCTTGTTCCCAAAACCGTTTTATTTTGCTTCTTTAGAATAGAAAAACAACAATTTCGATTGCAATCTTCTTATATTTCCCTCCTTACCTTTAGCAACTTCATTTTGTCACTCATCTAGAAGAATATAATCCCAAGCAATTTAAATAAAGTGATTATGCTAAAAGACCAATGTTAAAAAGAAAAACATATAGTTTATCAAGAACATTTTGAACACATTACGGAAATTACTGATTACAATAGCCAATGATTATTGTATACAACAAAGTGGAATTCAAGCAATCAAGGTAACAATAGATGAATAATTTTTGATTTTATTATCCGTGATCAAAATCAGCTGCACCTACTTATATGAGTTACACTAAATTCTTGATATGTTGAAGTCTTCTGTTGAATTCTTGATATGTTGAAGTTTTGAGGTTTTATAATTCAACATATACAAAACTCAATATCTCAAATGCTAATCTAGCTTTTTTAAAGTTTGGAAGTATCAACGTTTTTGGAGAAGACAATAAAAATTACTTTTGCTACTAGTTGTGTTAAGATGTCAAAGACATGATACCATAACATATGGGAAAGGGTGTATTTAATGGGAGGAGAGAATAAGGGGTTCACCCCCCCCCCCCTCCTAAAAAAAATTGGAAAAAAATTTAGGCAACTTTCCCTGACGTGACATTGTAAATTTGCAATTTTGTTAATTTGAAATAAAAATTCCTCATAAAGATTAATATCCTCTAAACTCCTATCCCAAGGCAAATACCCCCTTCACATCAAAGCTCAAAGTGTCTGTATAAATATCCCAATAGAAGTATAAAGTTACCAAATATAGGAATATATTTAAGAACTAAAAAATTAATACTGGTTGACCATCTATTGACAATCCAATTTAATAACATCACGACCATTATACAAAAGTAAAAATAATTGATTATTATAAAAATTAAAGCATAATAATTAATTTTAAAATAAGGAATACAAGCAAAATTCCTAGCCTTAGGAAAAATTTCATAAACAAAAATAAAAGTCTAACTCATTGTAAGCAAAAGCAAAAATAAATAAATAAAAAATAATAAAAATAATGATAAAAATTTTACATGATTAACAATACATGATACAATTTTACATGATCAAACATTTAAAAAACATAATAATAATAATAATAATAAAACAAAACTTGCAAATATCTTTAACAAAAGCTAAACTCATTGAACTTGTAGCTTTTAGATAGCAAAGATATTGCTCTAGCCAAGCATGCTATGAACACCACATAATAGTTTGGTAGTATAACTATTATCGGTACTTTTCCATTTCGCCGGCGCAAATTTCGCCAAGCAGACTTTATTGGCGACAACACACAGTATACACATAAAAAAATGCTAATAAATGTTAGTTCTAAGAATTTTTTACTTTGGAGGCATAAACATTTTAGTATCGTTTAATATCGGTTGTAGTATTTTTGGCGATTTTATCACCTGTGCCGGCGAAATGGAAAAGTACCCTATTATCTAATTTGTCAAATTATACAACCACACACTTTTAAAATGTGGCATTTTGCGGTGAATTTTAATCATCTAGAAAGTATCAGCTGTTGAAAATATATATTTTTTTATTTTTTTTAAAATCGGTTCGATAGATTCTCAGAAATTAAATTCCAAAAAATACCTGTTTTTAGATATTAAAACAAACTACACTACCCAGGCAGTCCAATTCACCTAAAAGTTTAAAGTACCGTTTGGATGGCCGGAAGAGTGGTATTATAGAGCAGACTGTAAATCAACTACATCTAAAGAATTTACTGATAAGGAAATTATCCCAGTAACTTTATGTTTCTCTTGAAAACATTTCACCCCCCCCCCCCCCTTTATTTAAATAACAAAGAAAAAATAAAATTGGGGTCAACGATTATAAGCTACTGGTCCTTCTATGAATCTATGCTGTATTAAGTCTTCAGAAAATGTTTAAAAATGATTATTAGGGCAATGAAAAAAAAATTACATCATAAGAGATAGTTTCAAATTATGTAAGAAAATAACATTTCAGATTATTTCAAGCAGTAAAATAATTTAAGGGACTATTTCCTTTAGGCTAACATGGGGGAAATGAAACAAGCAGTTGGAGGGAGAATACCCTCCTAAGCTAATTAATTTAAATTGTTTAATATAAGTGTTCAATGAGTGTTATAACCCAAGAGAAGAGTTCTAGCAGCACTTATTTGATATCTCAAACTTTGCTTATGTTGAGTTTTCTGTATAATTCAGAAACTGATACAACGAAAGATGACAAATAGATATAATTGAATTATATTAAAAATAAAATTGACTTACAATTCCTTTAACAACTTCGTCTTTTCCATCTATTCTTTGAACCTTTAAAATGTGGTAGCAAAAGTCAAGCGCTTCAAATCGTCTTTGCTGCCCTAGTAGCATAATCATAGTGCATCCAGCCCAGTTGAGACCTTCACCAAATAGTTGTCTGAAAGAATGGAAATATTTTGAGTGACATAAAAATAAGGCTAAAACAGAATAAAACTAATGAAACATTTTTTTTCTAATATTGGATCTTTAGGGCAATCTTTTATTACTGCACTTTTTATTTTGGGGGTATTTTAAATCAATGTTTCTCAAACTGGGTGCAGAGGAATGTCAGGCATTTTATCAAAATCTTGTTGAAAGAATCTAAAAAATAATATTTAAATTAGAAATCACATATCTATACTACTAAAATCCACCAGTACATTTATATTTGATATATTCCTCATAAATATTTTACCTGAGTAGTTATTTTTTTTTTAATTGAAACTATAGGTCTGTTAAAATTGCACAAATTTCAACAATTAGCTGTAGAACAATTTCTAGTTTCCAACAGGCAATACTAGTTTGCTATGGCACAATTTTATCATGTTTCTTTACTATAGTTTCCCTTTCTTTTTTCTTGTAGAATGTATAAAGGAGGACTTTTGACTAGGGCAATTAGAGAAGGATTTTAGTATTAAGCAATAACACTAATATATATATATATATATATATATGAGATGGTTTTTTTGTACATACAGTAGTTTATGCATAATTTTCGATTAAAATCCTTCAATTTTTATTTATATATATGTATATATATATATATATATACATACAGGGTGTCCCAAAAACATCGGACATCAACTTTTATTCCTTAAATATTGATCTTAAACATATATAATATAAATTACAAAGTTGCATATAAAAAAGTACAGAATTTTATGAAATCGATTAAAATGTTAAGCAATACAAAATTTAAATTTTTATACGGCCACCGTACAAAAACATTTCCAATGAGTAAAATGTGCTCCATACACTAATAAGGTGATGTACAAAATTTCAGCATTTTATCATAAAAAGTCCCAAAGATATGAAAAGACAAAAATGCTGACTTAAACCACTTTTTGATGTATCGACATGGGTTCTCAGAGGAAAAGAATCATGTTGGCAGATCGCGTTTCAGGGGTCATATGCAAATTACAAAAGAAAACAATGATTACATAAATAAATAATAATTTTGCTATTTATTGGTACAAAAGTATCTACACTGTGTAGAAATAACTTTACACAAAGATCACAAAGCTTGTTCAAAATGTTTTCCATTCATGCCAAAGATCCATTAAAGAGGCAGATATTATTTGCCTATGATGCATTTCTGCTTTGCGTCATTTGCATTCTTGCTGTAAACATTTACATTTTAATGTGTGATTAATCCCTCACCAACTTTGTTTAAACATATCTCTGGGACATTTTATGATAAAATGCTGAAACTTTGTACACATCACCTTATTAGTGTATGGGGCACATTTTACTCATTGGAAATGTTTTTGTACGGGGACCGTATAAAAATTTAAATTTCGTATTTCTTCAAATTTAATCCACTGAAAATTTTTATCGATTTCATAAAATTCTGTACCTTTTTTTATGCAATTTTGTAATTACTTTCCTTATATACATAATGTATAAGGAAAGTATTGTGACGGGGTCGAAAATTCGAATTCGAGTTTTCGACGGGAGAGCACGTTTCAAGCATCCCTGATCACAAATCAAACATTTTTGGAGTGATATCTGTGTGTGAAAGTGTGTGTGTGTGTGTGTCAGTGAGTCTGTGGAGATGATAACTGATGAACGAATGGATCAATTTGAACAAAATTTGGTACAAAAATCACAATCCGTAAACACTGGAAGCCTATTGTTTTTATATGCAATCGAATGTTCAGAACACCCCTAAATTTTCGAGTGAAATTTTAAAAAAATCGTCAAAAAATCAAAACCATTAATGAGGTTACGCAAGTAGACATTTCTTATGTAATTTTTCATTAGAAAATGATTGACATAAATTTTAGAACGCTAACGTGAACCGTACTCAAGATATTGCACATTTTTCAAAAAATTATCAAAAAGTTATATAAAATAAAAAAAAAAATATTTCCTGTTGAGAAACATGTTCACATTTCATATGGAATACCATGCGATAAATTGGGTGACATCATTCTCGTAGATCTAGCTCGTTCCATTCATGAAAAATGATACTTTGAGTAATACTTTTGCATTTGAAAGCCAATAGTCATTTATCTGCTGTAAGAATAACTTATTTCTTCATCCATAATACTTGGCGAGATTTTGGCGACAAATTTGGCAGAATGTCACCAACTTGGCGACATTTTTATTTGTTGCCTAATTAACAAAAATCTCGCAAAATTGATAAGAATGATGCTAAATCAATGTAAATGACTACTAATTAAAGAAAATTCAATATCTTGAAATGAATATAAGTATCTACTATAAGAATAACATTTTCTTAAACTGTAAAATTAGTAAATTCATTGCATTATATAAGGAAAGTCATGTGTTGCCCAAATCAGATTTTTTATTATATATGTCTAAGATCATTATTTAAGGAATAAAAGCCGAGGTCAATGTTTTTTTGGGACACCCTGTATATGTATAACATTGTTTACTTAAAAAATAAAATTTATGTATCAACAACCAAATTGACTAATAACCCAACTCTAGTATACACGGAAAGAAAATATTTTAAACGTAGGTAGCTATAGATACCTACAATATTAACATGGAAAATATTAGTAAGTAACTCTTTTATATGAGGGGACAAAACATGAAGGCTATCAGTTACTAATTGAATACGGATAATCTAGCTTTAATGACACTTAATTAAAAAAACACATATCGAAAACATTTTCATAAAATATAATAAAAAAATATTAAAATTAAAGATGTAAATAAGACAATATATATATATACAGGGTGTCGAGAAAGTTCCGGAACGGCGCAATATCTCGAGAAAATCACTTCGGATCAAAAAATAAAAAAACACATATTCAATATTTTTAGAAAAGCTATGTAATGATACCAAAATTGACTCCCTCCCAAAATTGAAATTTGGGCAAATTTGAAATTTTCAATGGGAACCCCCCATTTTTTATTGCAGATTTGGATTCTCCAAAAAAAATTACATACATTTGACTTACAATTTTTGATTTTTGCTTCCCAATGGTGCTATAATCGAGAAAAACGAAAGTGGGGCACAAACACTTAAAAATGGGAATGTCTCGGGAAATGCATTTCGGATAGAAAAATAAAAAATTACGTATTCAATATTTTCAAAAAAAACTATCCAATGATGCTAAAATTGATCCCTCCCCCCGCTAACCGTTCACTTCAGTGACAACTGTTAACTTCAGTTTAGAAAACGGTTCAAAACTACTTTTAGCACTACCCAGGAACAACGATGTGGACGTAGTAGTTTTCTGTTCCCTTCGGGGTGCTTGATTAACATGAGTTCCCTTGCCTCTCATGATCAGGGTGCTTTTTTTTGTAACTTTTAAGTGTTAGTGCTCCACTTCCATTTTTCTCGATTATAGCGCCATTGGAGGAGCAAGAATCAAAAATCGTAGGTCAAATGTATGTAATTTTTTTCTGGGGAATCCAAATCTGCAATAAAAAATGGGGGTTCCCATTGAAAATTTCAAAGTTGCCCCTCCCCCATCTTGGGGGAGGGGGGGGGGGTCAATTTTGGTATCATTGGATAGCTTTTCTAAAAATATTGAATACATGTTTTTTTATTTTTTGATCCGAAGTGTTATTTCTTGAGATATTGCACCATTCCGGAACTTTCTGGATATCCTGTGTGTGTATATATATATATATATATATACAGATATAAATGGAAAGTATAAAATGGGGGTGACCATATGTGTTTCATAAAATGGTAGGGGTGGATTGCGACACCCCTTTCATGTTTAAAGCAGCTTTTACCGCCCGGGCAACGTTCACGGTACCTATGTAATACAATGGTCAGTCCTCCATATGTGCAAAGACAAAAGCACTTCAACAGTAACAAAATCAAAAAGGAGACCTGGAATGGATAAAAGACGCCATAGATTACTGTTCCCAGATTCCACAGTATTAGTAAGTCAATTTGCGCATGCGTGTTGAGATATTTTTATAACAGTATCGCAGATATGTTTAAACACGCTCAAAATCTCAATTGAATAAATCAATGTCTTTGTCTTCTTTGAAAAAGGAATTATAATAATTTTTTAAGAAGTATAATGGATAATGTTTTTTTATGGCTTCCTTTACTATTTTTTGGCTGTTATTTATGCAGTCCTTCTTGAATGTATTATATATAAGGTTTCTTTTGAAATGTCCGATAATGATATTTCTGAAAACATTCTTTGTAAGATTAGAATTCCAATCAATTATAGGGTTGATCTTGATCTTGTATGAATCTCGTTTGTCATGTAGAGTCGTGTATATCCTGTATTGCCGATGTTTTCTAATTGACAAATCCAAAAAATCCACCGGTCCGTCTTCCTTTACTTGATTTTCGATTAATTCTAATTCACTTGGATAAAACTTGAAATCAAAGTTTGGAGTGTGCTCAAAATACCCCAAAAGCACATCGTCAATATAACAGAAGTAAGGCATTTCTGATAAAATATGGGTTCCCTTTTCGTATTTCGATAAATATATATCCGCGTGCATAGATGTATGCACTTCTGTCAAGTAACGAAATGGTTCTCAATAAGAGAATAAAGGCACTTTACAAGCGTATAGGTGTGGATTTAAAAAATGTTAAATTCCCATACCTCGTTCTTATTCCCAAATTACACAAGAATCCTGTGAAATTCCGAACAGTTACGATAGGATGTGGATCATACTTAGCACATACAAATCTGAAACTCTTGGATATACTTAAACATGTTATTATTGATATAAAAAAACAAAGTAACATTATGATAAAAAACGGTCAAGAAGTAATAAACAGGCTTAAATTTTGTCACAAGGATATATGCTTTAAAAGCTAGGATTTTCGTGATTTATTTAATAATTTAGACTTAACATAGATGCATTTGATTTTAAAAGAATTACATGAAGAATACAACTTGAAACAATTCATTACCTATCGAAGATATTTGGACCTTGTGGAATTGGTTTTAAAAGAAAATATTTTACATGACGGGAAGAATTTTTACAGACAAATTAGAGGTATACCCATGGGAGGATGCTGTTCGTCTATGCTCGCGGATATATATTTATCAAATTGCGAAAAGGGAACCCATATTTTATCAGAAATGCCTTACTTCCATTATGTTGACAATGTGCTTTTGGGGTATTTTGAGCACATCCCAAACTTTGATTTCAAGTTTTATCCAAGTGAATTAGAAAACATCGGCAATATGGGATATACACGACTCTACATGATAAACGAGATTCATACAAGATCAAGATCAACCCTATAATTGATTGGAATTCTAATCTCACAAAGGATGTTTTCAGAAATATCATTATCGGACATTTCAAAAGAAACCTTATATATAATACATTCAAGAAGGACTGCATAAATAACAGCCAAAAAATAGTAAAGGAAGCCATATAAAACATTATCCATTATACTTCTTAAAAAATTATTATAATTCCTTTTTCAAAGAAGACAAAGACATTGATTTATTCAAGTGAGAGTTTGAGCGTGTTTAAACGTATCTGCGATACTGTTATAAAGATATCTCAACACGCATGCGCGAACTGACTTACTAATACTGTGGAATCTGGGAACAGTAATCTATGGCGTCTTTTATCTATTCTAGGTCTCCTTTTTAATTTTGTTACTGTTGAAGTGCTTTTGTCTTTGCACATATGGAGGACTGACCATTGTATTACATAGGTACCGTGAGCGTTGACCGGGCGGTAAAAGCTGCTTTAAACAGGAAAGGGGTGTCTCGTAATCCACCCCTACCATTTTATGAAAGACATATGGTCACCCCCGCTTTATACTTTCCATTTATATCTTTGTATTCTACTTCGGAAATAGAGCAGCAAATCCAATATTTTTAAAATTTGTTTTTGTTCTATCAGTTCGATTTGAGTAATCTGGGTGTGCACAATTTGCTTTTTCCTTCCCAGTCTTTTTAGTGCATAGTGGATGGGTATCAGACATGCACTGGGCATTTATGGAACCGTGTTGGTCACTTTGTATAATCCCCATAGGTGTAATCTTTGAATATGAGATTGTGTAATGCAGCCTGATCTCAAACTTTAAGAAATATGAAGTCGACTGAATTTGTTGCAGACTTTTGAAAATTTCTCATCCTAGCGGGATTGAAATTTAGGAAAAATGGCTATTTTTCTGACGTTACCATCCTCTAAGATGGCTTTGAGATTAGTGAATCAACTAGATAAAACAGTAAGGGGTCATCGTCATAAAATTACAGCAACAGTGTATTTTCCCCACTATAAACTTTCAGAAGGAGAACTTAATTGTGGCCTGCTGATTTGTTCATTCCTTGCATAAGCATAAACCTGACTACCATGCATTGTCAATGCTTTCTATAAAATATTATAAGGAGTCTTTGTGGTATAGTTTTGGTGTATCTGATACAGTTTCAGTCTTTATTGGACATTCCTCATTTGCAGAAAAGAGTTAGCATCAAAGAGCAAAGTGTTCTAGTTATATTTTTATGTATGTATCAAAATGAAACTGTGAAATGAATGTGCTGTAACCTTGTTTATGCATTTTAATCGGAGTCAGAATTGTAAAAATATGACAGAAAGAATCAAAGCCTACATAATCAGAATGTTGCTGAGGATTCAACGAAGAATCGGTGTTCGACTTATAGCAATTTAGAATGAAAACATTGTTTTTGAAAAGTGTGTAATGAAGAAATTTTTAAGAGGACTGGTAGCAATTTTTGATGATGTGTAAAAAATCTTAATAGCTATCCTCAGGGATGGGCCAGATTTTGCTGATTTTACAAAGTCTGATTTGTTAGTCTTCATAGAGGATCACAAAATTGTAGCACACAGTTTTTATGCTGCCAAAGCCTATTCCATGCTGACAAGCATATATGTGCAAAATCTGTCCATAAATACTTTTATCTACAATGGAAATATGATCCTACGTTTCACATCATTAACAAACTAGCAAACAAATGTAATTATTTAAGAATTATATACATACTCAACAGTAAATTCATTTTCTCCAACAGGTATGCAGTAAACAAACTGCAATGCACTCCATAACCTGTGGAACTCTGTACATTCATCAATATTCATTACTCCATTATTTGGGGGGTTGCCCGTCCAAACTGGTTCATCAAGAAATGACTTAATGCGTGTCAGTATAACTTCAAATATTGACAGCCCACAACAAAGCCGTTCTTTTGTCAATAAATCACCTTCCCTGGCAATGGCTGCTTGCTTTGATGTTCCCAATCGCTCAACGTTTTGAACAACTTGCAGAGGCGTGTATTTAGCTTCAAGTCTTTTCAACTTTGTTTCAGGCTTTTCACCATCTGTAACAGTATAATTGTTTATAGAACTTGTAGCACAGAGAAATCAAAATACGGTCAAAAAAGAAAACCTAATGTACAGAACATGATTTTCTATAAACATTAAGATTATTTTGTTACACAATAAATAAAAATTTTATAAATACAGCATGAATACAAAAATAAACTGGCCTAATACTTTCAAAGACAAATAACAGCTTTCTTCTTAAGGACTGACAAGAAGTGCGACCTCATGCACTTCAGCCTGATTTATTGGTCGGTCATAGAGGCAAGGTCTGATTAGCGCACAGGCCTCTGAGGATTGGCCCGCCCACAAATTTTAAGGGGCCCCTAAATTTTGTATGTGATAATAAATTTAAGTTGAAATAATTTTTTAATTAATTTTAAATTGGTAATATTAGTTGTTAAATTATAAAATATATTAATAATTATAAATATTATACATATATTACATACTTTGAAATAAAAGGTATGGAAATTTTCTACATGTACAAAAGGGTCTTCAAAACTAGGATACTGAGCCACCAAATATGTTATGTGTTGAAGTTTTACCTATGTTTGATATGCTGTGACAGTATGGTGGGCCCCAAATTAATACCAGGCCCTGAACCCCATTTTGGCTTGATCAAGTCCTGCATAGAGGTCGGCAATTGGCCCCCTTGGCTTTAGTAAGTGAAGTAGCACTTCTTGTCAGTCCTGAAGAAAGCGCTTATTTTCCTTTGAAACTAGTAGGCCAGTTTATTTTTGTATTTATGAAGTTTTTTTTTCACTGAGTTATTATTGCATCAGGTTTTGAGTGACTATTTGATTTTTATTTTTAAATAATTAAGTTTTATCACTCAAATTATTAAAAAAATTCTAACTTAATGTAATTTAATTTTAAATTACATAAAGTTAGAAATTTTAAAATTATCTTTTTCATTTATCATGTGGTGAAATTTTATGTCAATTTTCTGAAACCCTAAACACGGAAATACCTTAAGAACAGATTATCTTAGTTAGAATTTTCTATTTTAGTTTTATTACACCTGGTATCAAAAATTAAATATAAAATAGAATAAATGCATTTTCCCATGGAAATTATTGTGTAAACATTTTTCTAAGAGTATTCAAAATGTGTTCAGATCTTAAAACAATTTTTTTTTTGTTAAAATAATAAAAAAATGTAAAACTAACTATAAAAAGAAAATTTAGAAAACCATTTTTGCAGACTAAGTTTTTGGAAAGTTTTTATTTTTTCAGGATAGTTTGTATTTTTAGGTTTCCCGTTTGTTGATAGTTTTAAGGTTACAGTTGAAAAACCAATGTATTTGCATATAGTTTTAACATATTTAAAGAAGAAAGTTAAAAATGTTCATTAAATATAATAAGCAAGGATAAATAAGTACCTTTACAATAAGGTCGAGGTAAAATATTTTGAAATGGAGCAGCATGAAGCAAATCACAAACTTCTTCTTGTGACTACAAGATGGGAAATTTTATTAGGTATAAAACTTATCAATATCAGAAATAAGTAAACATTATATATTACAAATACAGTATTTATTGCAATTATAGTACATATCATCCATTAGGGTGGGAGAATGCAGTAAAGCATCTAAAAAACTGAAGAAATGTGGAAGTGAATTTCTGATTTCTTTAACCTCTACTCCTTATGCACAGACAAATAATAAAAAAAAAAGACATACTACAACGTAAAAATGTATTTTAAAAATATTTTAAATTACATCACTGCTGTTTTATTCAACATACATGAATGCAACTTAAGGGAAGATTTGGTAATTTAATTTTTTTAATGGAAGCATTAGAGAATATTTAGATAAATTTGTTTTCAGTAAGAAAATTAATTATATCCAACTTATAACTAACTAACTAATAACCATATAACTATAAATACTGCTTACATAATTCTAAAGAAGACAGTTTAATTTTTATTGCACAAAAAATATCCATGCATATTCACCAAATTTTGTTTGCAAAATCCTGTTTTCCTGAATAAGATCATTTAATTCTGTTTGCAAAATCCTGTTTTCCTGAATAAGATCATTTAAAAAGTAGAAATGTTTTCTACTAAGTTATAAGTGCTACTTTGTTTCCCTTGCGAATTCACATTTATTTCATGTGGCAAAGCATTATTTACCATAGAAAACTTTTATCTTTCCCTTGGATTACTTTCACATAACAATTTAGTAAAAAAATAGAATCGATATGGAGTAGCCAGCTTGGTGATTTTCACCAGTTTATGGTAACCAAGACACAGCTGAGGTTGCCTTATCTTGGTACATAAATGGCAGCGGCGTATGTGCAGTATCCCTTTTGTCACCACCCTCTTATACAGACTCTCTAGCCATGACCTAGCTTGAATCTATGCCCTGTCCAGCTCAAAATTGTTTATTCAAATATGTCAAAATCATAAGTTTGTACAATTTTTATACAAAAAACTAAGGCAAAAGTTAGGTGTTTTTAAACATTTTTTTATTTTACATAGCTGAAATCAACAAAATAATTTTATGTACTCTAATAAAATTCATTTACAATTTTTTCAAACATTGTTCATCATAGTCCAACCTGAATTTTTTTAAAAACAAAGCAACAATTTTTACATAGAATTTTTAAAAGCAAACACAGTCCAAAATCGTTTAAGACAAATCAGGCCTGACTTGACCCATGGATTGAGTCAGACTTAAGCTCATGCCGTATACTCATGTTAGTCCACTGTAATGCTAGTCCACATGCTCATGTAAAGGTCTACTGTAAGACCAGGTTTGCAGAATAAAAACATGTCAAAAGAAAAAGGTCCAAAGTTGGGAAAAGTGTTCTCAGTGCATCAACCTGCATTGGTGGATATTTTTTACTCTTTTTGGTGGATACCTCATTGGCGGATATTTTTTACTCTTTTTGGTGGATATTTTTGACTCTTTTTAAGAGCTTAGCTGCACTAAGTTGATCCATGTTTTGTTCTGTTCCTACAGCCATGCATACCTCACTTGCAAGCCCAAGTTTGCTTACAACTTAAGAATAGAAAAAGGTCCAAAATTGGGAAATGTGTTGCCAGTGTAGCAACTCGCATTGGTGGTCAATTTTTGCTCTTTTTAAGAGCTTAGCAGCACTAAACTGTTAACTACTTTTACTCTTATTGCTGTAAAAGGCTATTTGATGCCAACTGGCTTGATTTTTATCTTGATACAATTACATGTAATTTTACCTATGAACAACCCAAAATTCCTATTTGAAGATCACTAAATTTGTTATCTGTAGAAAACAGACACTTTCTTGCTAATTTAAAAATAAAATAAATAACTAAAAATAAATAATTAAAATAAATAGATAAATAAAAAAATAAATAGTAATAATTGAAATTAGTTGGTTTCTTTCTATAAGAATTTGCTAAAATTTGGGAGGGTTGCTGATATCCTACTTCATGTTAGTTTTAAATTCTAACTTTATAGCATCTAACAAAATCCAGAGGAAGATATAGTGTAAATACAAATGCTAATTCAACGTACATTAAATAAAATGTATACTAGCTATAGATTGTTAAAACTCACCAAACTTTGTTCAATCAATAAGCAGAAAAGTATAGCATTGCCAACCTCTCTAAAGGCTTGAAACATTTCCGTTTTGACATCAGAATACTGAACAATATCTGTAATTTGAGCTTGATAATAGTGTAAGACACCTAAATTAAAAAATAAAATAAAATCATAAAATAAAGCAAGAGTATGTGTCAGATTTGACAAATAAAATTTCTTGTATTTTTTAAGAAAATTTTATAAATTTATTAGTTGAATACCTAATAAATGTCAATTTTCAGATTAAAAAATAACATAAAAATAAATAAATAAGCCAAAAAATACCCCCCCTCAAGAAAAAATAACTTTACAGTTTCTAGAAACTTTTGTTTGGAATAAATTCTTTAAAATGTCTAATGGATGACAGGGCTATTTAACATGGTTAATGGAATTTTAATGCATTCATTACAATCCCATGTCAGAAATGATTATGACAGGAATGATATATGAGTTTGTTTTGGTTCCGCATGAAAATTGAAACTAACATTGGAAAACAAAGTATGCACTATATAACCTACTTTTGTGCATTAACAGGAGATAGTCTTTTAAAATTTTCATTCCATTCATATTAAAAATAACTAAATGCATGTCAGAAATGACAAGTAATAAATATACTCATTAAAAATGATTCATAGAATTGTGATTTTCATTTAATTGTTAATACCAAAGTTACAAAACTTCAAACAGATGTGAAACAAAACTCTAAATAGTGTTCTTCAACTGACTTAAAATCACTTCGGTTGCCATTTAATGGATGAAACAGACAATTATTTGGACAATATCGTAATGTCACTGATTCTGGGACAAACGAGTATAAGCAATTTCACGAAATAATATACTTGAAATTTTTATAAATAAGGGTTTTTAGAAGTTAATATCATAATTTCTTAATCCTCACCAATTTATTTTCATTATATAAATTTATACTTTCTCATTTGAAGCACTGAGAAAGCATTGTTTTCACGAAAATTTTTGCTTTCAAGATTTTAATGCCAATATATGTTTTAGGACCTCCTGATATGTTTTGACTATTTTTAGAGGGATGGCTATCTATCTGTGGTCGATTTTTTGAGTACATGATAGCTGTCACAAATATTAACAGATTTTCAAAAAATTTTATATTTGGCTTTGTTAACCAAAAATCTGGAACTAGATAGAATTTTTTGAAATTCAGGTGACAACTTCAAAACTTTATATTTTCTTAGCATGGCAGCATAAGACAAAATGTGACATAATCATGCATAAAAGGGGTTATTTATGGCTCAATGATCACAAAACTTAATAGTTTCAATCATTGCAGTGAAAAATAACAATACAATTATTGTGTTCGGGATGGCTTAGTCGCCCAGGGATCAAGTTCCCCTTGGGAGGTACATTGTCAAACTTTGTATCAATCAAAAGATATTTTCAAGCCCTTAAAAATGAAGGGCTCTAAGTGGGATCATTTGCAGCAGCAATACAGATTTTTCTTCAATTTTTTTTTTTTTTTTGTAAAATTATAAAAACAGTCACAAGCTACATATAAATGGATTCTGATATGAGAAATTTGAGTTCAGCCGCACTCCAGTTAATATTTTAAAGCTCAAGGGACAAAAAATTGACACTTATCAAATATTTAGCTATAAATCACTATTTTATGGTAAAAAAATTAATAAAAAATGAAACTTTAATAAAAACTTTCCAAAATTAAACCAATTAGGTAGTTGAAAAAATATTATTTGGCTCAATCTGTTTCAACAAAATGTTAAAATTTGGAGTAGTTTGTACATTAGAGAATATCTACTGAGTTTTAGGGTAAAAAAATTCATTATCATAACCAATGATCTCCAAAGTGGAGTATGAGAGTAGATATGTGGGGGTTCTTGAAAATTTCTTGAAAGTCAGACTTCGAGTTTTGCTGAAATAATGACAATATTTTGCTATGAATTTCAATCATGTAAATACATTTCATTATTGTAAAATATCAAAATAAAATTAGTTTGGGGAGAGGTAGTCTGATTTCAGCAATCTTGGTGTTTGTTTACTGTTAGCAGTAGATAGCCCGTCTATTTGTGCACTTGCTCACTTTGAGCAAGTACACTGAATTACACAATTTTAGAAATGATATCTGTGAGTAAGCGTATAAGAACTTATCAAAAACACTACTCATTAAAAATAAACTTATCAATAAAATTTGAAAGTAACTTTTATGCTAGTACAAATAAAAAGTAAAATATGTTTGAACAAAAACAAAATATAAAACAAGTTATTGTATGAAGGAAAAAGAAAACTAACCTGGAGAGCCATATTCATACAAAGGCAATTTACACAGCTTAGGCATTACATTCATCAATGTAGTTGTGTATTGAAGCAAAGTTCCTTGAATCTAAAAGAAATATTTTTTGCATGTCAAAAGAAATAATAAATAAAATAAATACTTAAGTAAATCTGTAAAGCAATGTGAAATATCTGGAATAGCAGGCTATACTAAACTTTCTCATGCATTCATCTAATACATACAAGAACATTTTTTAATACAAGCTTCTAACCTCAATATCTCTTGAACAATGTATTTTGATGAATTTCTTTTAACACTATGAGGCTGAGTCTAAAGAATATTTTGATATAAGCTTTATTACCATACAATGAATTGCAGAGTAACAGTGATTAAAAACATTATTTCTGTCTGTCAGCATTGCTTATATATTCAGAATGACTCAATGGATTTACATACTTTTTTCATTGATTATATGTTTAACTTAATAAGAATCAAGTTTATGACTAAAAGTATTTTTAATTTTGTACTGTTTTAATATATAAAAGAGAAAATTTCAAATTATTTTTCCAAGCTAAATATCTTCTGAAATAAGCAACCAAATTTGGTGCAACTTTTTTCAAGACTGGATCCAGGGAATGTTTTAATATTAGTTTTATCCTCCTACACCTCCCTGCAGAACAACAAGAAATTAAAACGTCAGTTTTGTTAGTCTTTAACGGCCACTTATAATTCTAAAATGGCTCAACCAATTTACAAACTTTTATGAATGGTTTGCTAAACTTAACAAATAGCACATGTTAGGCAAAAATACAGTACTGGACAATAAAAGACCTACATATTTAACTTGCCCATGCTTCATGTAGCCATGACATGGTAATACTTGTGGGTGGAATCAAGGATTAAACACAGGTCTATCATGTGCTTTTTTAACAATTTACAACATAGTTGAAAAGTGTTTATGACTTTGTTCATTCTGTCTGTCTGTCCGTTTGCATGATAACTGAAGTAAAAAAAATGACTTTATCAAAATGAAATTTTAGTATGTTGTTCAGATGGTCTGTGGGACATATGGGAATATAAATGAATCACCCAATTAGTTTTGCATTGAACCTAGATTGAAAAAATGAAATACAGTGAACCCTATGGGACCTAATTTTTCAAACATTTTTAAGTGAATTTAAAATTCACAAAGTGCTTCGAAAGTTTTAGGAAATATTCAAATTATCCCATAAAAAATATGAAAAATATTTCAGCAAAATATATTCAGTAATTTTTAAATTAAAATAATTACACCCATATTATATGAAGAGATCAAGTGACCCACTTCAAAATAAAATATGACATCCATCTTGTGTCAAAATCATGATTTTAAAGTTCTTTTTAATTTATTTTTAGTGTTGTATCCATCCTAAAACTGCTTTATTTTTGCTTAATTTCTGTGCATCTATATTCTGAAATAACGCAATTACAATATATTTGAGTTTAAATGATCATCAAACTTTGGTTATTTCTACAACGAAGCTTAATTTTCACTTATGGAGCATGTAAACACATCAAGTTCTAAAATGAGTTGTATAAGAATTGCTGAATTTCTTTCACACAAAATTATTTAGCTCTGGAGTCTGCAATATAGCTGATATGAATGAAACATTCATTGATTTTACATAGAGAAGCAGACGATTTTATAGCAGACTTTTTCCTTGAAGTTTTAAGCATAGAGTTAAATTACTTTTACATCCATGGTTTTAAGTTTTTAAGTAAAATAAATTATTGTAGTATTGTGATAAATGAAAGGAATGGAATAAAAGTGTATGAATGAAATATTTACTGCTTTTACATAGCGAGCCAGACGATTTATATTTCAATGACTTCATTTGAATAAGGTTCATTTTTTTCAATGAAGTTTTAAGTTTTCAAATATAATAAATTATTGTAGTATTGTGATAATTTTAAAAATACTACCGCTGAATATATCGCAGTATCGCATATTAGGGATGTTTAAATAAAATTGCATTGCAGTTGGAAAGTGTTTCATAATCAATGCTTCATGCATGATTGATCTTTCTTGTTTTTTCAAATTTTATTTTGAAATAATGATTTCTTCCAAAAATATTGCATCTCTTGAATTTTTGAGATTTTTATATGTGGTTTCTAAGGACATGAAGGTTGGCCGCCTTTGCTATAGCATATAAAAATAAAATTTGTTTTAAAGAAGGATAAAAAACCATGCAATTTTTTACAAAAAACAGACTGGGGTGACACAAATATACATACTAAGCTCTTGACAATCTTTAGGAGTTCTTCCATAACAACTGCTATACCCTGGTATCCCAGCAAACAGCAGATAGACCTGAAATGCGGAGCTCCAACAAATCCACTGTACATACCATATATTGTGCTGTTTGCAACATTCAATGCCTGCATTATGAGATATAAAAAATTATTACATACAAAATTCCTAGTAAAGGCAATCAAGTACTGCAAGGTGAATTTATCATAACTTGTACAGCTAAATCATAGCAGGTATATACAAAGGATGAATACGTAGATGTATGTAACACGTACCTTTGTGCCAAAAAAGTATTGAGGTGGAGCTGCCGGTGGTTTGTCTCGAGCAACAGGTTGAGTGAATGTTATATCTTTAACTTTTACAAATCTACACATATGAAATAAGCATACTTCAGATGTAAATAAAAATCAGCTAGTGAAAAAACATCAAATTCAACAAGTAGCATTCGATAAGAAGATAAAACAATAAAAACAATTGGCTGATTTGTAATCTTTTAAAAGCCATTATATGTCAATGTGTTATGAAACAAACTTTCTTTTCTTAAACAGCATTAGATAGTACTAACTTATTTTAACTAGTTTTAGATGCCTCGATACTATTAGTGTGTCAATGCAGGGTTCATAATCCAACTTGGCAATGAAATTCCATATGTTTATAAAGTTTATAGGAAGAATTTTTTAAAACTTACATAGTTTAAACTGCAACATTTTGTAATATGTATTGATTTTATTTAGTGAAATAAATTTGAATTTAGTAACGCACAAAAAATTGAACATGAAAAATTAACTAATTTGATGATAAAAATGGAAATCAATAAAATCATTCAATATTTTGCAAACAAAACTGTGGTTTTAATTACAATTACGTAAAGGAATCATTTTAAAAACAGCTTTAATTTTTTAAGATGACAAAACAATGACTTATTCTAGACTAAAATAGAATTTTTCCAAATTTCTACACTTCAAATACTGAAATCGTCTGCTGGCTATTCTTCTGATTAAACTATTGAAAATATTTTTTATTAATGATTGATTTTTAGATAGAAATGCCTCAAAAACATTGAAAATACAACAACCTACAGTGATTGAAGATAAAGTATTGTTTTACATACTGCAATTTCCATGTTTACATAATTCTAAAATGTGCAACATTTTTATGTGATTAATTTAAAACAGTTTTTCAAATTCAGAATTTATATTGAGTGTATGTATAGCTGTCACATTTAGTGATCACTAGCGATTTCGCATATGCAAAGTTAGTATAATAATAAAGAGCAGAATTTCATAACATTATACAAATTTATAAATACATTTAAGATATATAATTTTAAGTAAATTAACAACTTAATTTAATGGGAACAGAATAAGTTAAGGACCTACTTCTGTGACAATCATAAGATTTTTGATGACGGGCCGACTATTAAGGGTGACTATTGGAAACAGAACAATAAATTTAAAATACTCACCGATTTGTAGCAGCATTGTAACAATAATTAGGAAGAAAGTCAAAGTTGAGTTCCCAAAACACATGAAGACAAATACGTCCATAAGGAGCAAGAACATTATGATTTGCCTCACGTAACATGGCATCAAAGTCATCCAGCGTTAGAAATTTCCCTAATAGCTTATGGGCTAGTTTAGTAACACTAATTAGACCTTCCAGCTCCTACAGGAATATACTTTAAGTCAGTTTATAGAAAGTACGGAACACAAATTAACACATACAAACAAAACTACTACACTGTCTGATGTAACCTGAAACTGAAGCGAAGCAGGGTATCTAGCTAAATTTGGAAAGCACTCCTATAGAAGATAGCAACATCTGTGGACCAGTTTTATACTCATTATGTGCTCTTCATAGAATAGCAGATATCTGAAAGCAAAAAACTCACTATAAGCCATAATTTTTGTGAACTTCTATAGGAACTGACAATTTCAGTCCTTCCACATAGTTGGCATCAAATTCATATACAATTTAGTCTAGGCTACAAAAGGCCAAATTCATACATTTTGGAATGCCCCTTACAGGATAGTTTTGTGATTATGAACTTGGTTTTTGCAGCTTCATATAGCCTGAGCTAAATTGTATGGTGGAAAGACTGAAATTATCAGTTTTCACAGAAGTTTGCAAACACTGTGGCTTATAGCAAGTTTTTTTCTGCTATTGCAGATATCAGCTATTCCATGCTGAAGAGAAAATAAAAAGCATGATAGTCCATGGATGCTGATATCTTCAATGGGAGTATCAGCCAAACTTTTGGCAACACCTCTTATAGGCAGGTTTTGTGATTATTATCTTCCTACATATAAATTATATTTCATAAAAATTTTATAAAAATAGTAAAAAGTCAGAATATTAAATAATTAATGCACAAGACAACCTAGTAACCTGTAAAATTGCACAAGTTATTTTAAAGAAATAGAAAATTCTGTTCAGTGTGCAAATTTTTTTAATTTTTTTTTTTTATATAGAATTAACATCATAACAACCTTTGACTTCAAATATTTTGGTACATAGATCAAAATTTAAAATCTAGGCTTCATTCTGACCTAAAACATGATTAGTTTAAATTATGTTCAAAATTTTATTTTGAATCAGTTAAATTTTTAATTCGTCAAAACTTTTGCACAGAATCAGATTTTAGTCGAAGTTTAGAAAGCTATATTTGGAGCTCGCTTCAGTTCAATGAAAGAAAACTTGTAATTTCTACAATCAATGATAATGATAAATACAACATAGAATTCTCAAAATACACACCCCACTCTATGTGATATTACACTCCCTGTAGACAAGTAAAATTTCCAATATATCTTGAAAAGGGTCATGATAATTTCTAAATAATAGTGTTCATGCATTTCTAGTTAAAAATACTTACAAAGCATACACTCATTTGATAATAATGAGGAAATTAATTTTTTAATGATATTTTTTTTTATTTTAGATCAAAAGCAGGCAATATCAAGATATGGGGCATATTAGAGTCCTTTAAATCATACATTTGTTTTAAATAAAAAATTACATATAAAATTACTATTTCTATAAAAAAAATTTATACAGGTAGTTTATGATGTATGGACAAGTTCTGTTCTAATAGCTTATTCACAAGTTAAAAATGTGTAAAAAATGAAAAACTACGTATTTCACATATATCTTATGTATATCATACATAATAAAAGATGTTTGTTTGTTGGTTGCATAACGGGAAAACCTAAGTAACCCAAGAAAGCAATTAATCTTGAGAAATTCAGTAAAAATTCAGGTTAGGTCCAGAGATACTTCAAAACAATATTTTAAAATTTTAAATTAGTTTTTAATTATTTTATAAAGTGCAATTTGAAACAATTTTTATATAAATTGGTTCCTTAATAATTGAAAATATTATCCCAGTTTCTGTTTTGACACCAATGAAAAGATTGGAGAATGTTCTTTCTGATTTTTGAATCAAAGCAATAGGACAATTCCTTCATACTTATTTATTTTAAACACATCAACAACGCATATTTTAGACAATTTCATTTTTATTTCTGTGGGTAATATAAAAACGTGTATTTAATAGCAGAAAGTAAAAAGTAATGAGGAATAATATATATATATTTGTAAAAAATTTAATTACTTGTATATTTCAATAACCTGTGACTTATCCCTTACTGAAAGTTGTATGAAGAGCACATGTAAAAATAAAATGGAAAATGGACCCTATGTATGGCTTGAGAATATTTAATTTATAAATAAAGCAGGTACTAAACAGGTACTAAATACTTCATGTTCCCTGTTCAGCATAAGCATTGGTAAGCATTTGAAATTAAAATCTGGATATCATATTGAGAAAGCCATGATATTAGCTAAGCCTGTAACTACACCCAATAATGAAATTAAAATTTAATTTCAAAATCATATATACATATATATGTACGACGGGTTCCTGCCTCATGGTAATATTTGACTTCCTATTTTTTTTTTATTTTTTTCAATTCTTCCTCTTTTAATGCTTGTAGTCTGTGCTTTGGCATTTATAGTAACTTACTATTGCCAAATCTGAAAAAAGCATGTGTTTGGGTTAATTAGAGTTAGATGCTCAGACCTGAAGAAGAGTCTAATCTAATTAATCTTCAAAATTAAGCTAGTGCTGTATATTTAATTTTTCGGCATTGTGGTCGTGGTTTGACTGCTTTGGTGATTTTTATATTTCGTAATTACTTGAATTTATTTATTATTTCTTTCTGATATATATATATATATATATATATATATATATATATATATATATTAGTAAAGCTAAATGAAAACTTACAGATACACCAGTGATGTCTCCAGCTTCAAATCTGCTGATTGCAAGATCTAAGGACTTTTGCAGATCAGCATTTACTCGCTGTGCAATTAATCTATTGAGGTCAATAGAGCGACCCAAAAGCTGAACATGTCTTTGTTTCAAAAGAGTTTCATACCGATTTGCAGGAGGATAATTGAAGCATGTGCCATAGCTAGCACACTCAGCACGAAATCTTTTGTCTAATAGTATGCTGCAATAGAAACCTGAATTTTAGCACAGAGTTTATCATAAAGTACACAAAATTAAAAAAGAGATAAATACTGGGATGTAAACTATCATGTAACAATTTAAAATATTATACAAATTAAGATATAAAAATCTGTTTTGAACAAAATTTTTAAACTAAAAACATATTTTTCATATGTACTTGTTTATACATTCCAGTACTTAATATTAATATAATCTAATGCTAAGTAATTAATATAATCTAATGCTTAAAAGTAGAAATAAGCACATTTCCCCCATGTAATATTACACAAAGGAAACATCAATTAAAGATGTATCGATAGTGTATCCATATCAAATTTTGCTGTATTGATATATAATATTGTAAAGATAATTGTAATATATACATCCTGAACTTTATTCTTTCTCTTTAAAATAGAATTTCTCTAAATAAACTATCAATTTAATGTAGAAACATATACAAAAGAATTAAGGCCTACATGCATCTATATGTTTTTATATAGATGAACAAAACATTGAAAAAGCATTTGTATAAATTATTGGAATGGGATTGGGAATTCATATTTTCAATGGAATAAGTTTTGGACACATTGTGCATAAATGATAAGCCAACAAGAATTATTTTAGGCTGTGGTGCCTGCAGCTGTGGTCACTTTTTTAGCAGTCACAGCTAATAGTAGGACTTAAAATATCTGCTTCCCTTCCCTATTTCTATGACTCATAACAAAACAACTTCAGCAAAAATACCCTCGCCTAGCCCACTTCTCATAAAAATCCATGAAAATAAAATGAAAATAAATTCCCAGTTGAATAAAATCCTCACATATTTTATGAACAATCACATTAGTTTTGGACACATTACTATAATGAAATATATAATTTCAAGCAAATAACTTTAGATTGAGAAAATTATAATTTTGTATATTTTCTCCCAGTTTGTCCTTAATCAACAGTTGCCACTCTCTGAATACTCACTGATAATGATAATTGAGTTCTTTTGCTCTTAATTTGAGTCAAGAATTTAGAGCGGTTTTTTGCAAATAATTAAAAATCTATTAAATTTACAAATATTTTATGCTTATAACTTCTTTCCAAGATCTGTACCTCAGATTTAAGGCAAATCTCTACTTTCTATGTACATAATTTGCATTTTAAACCCCTGGACACACACCACACACTCTCATATATAACTGTGCATATTTTGATTATTGTAGATAAAATATATAGCAACTTATATATTTTAAGGATAAAAAATTTTAAAATAATTTATAGAAAAAAACCAAAATTACCTTCCAGCAAGATGTTTGTAGTAAATAAATATTTGTTGGCTAAGCTTGTAAGCAAACTGGTCAAAGCACAAATTTACTTCTGCTTCGACCTCATCATAAAGGAATTGTTTCTTGAACTTGGTCAAAGCATAAAAAGCACTATCATTGTATAGATCCAAAGGATATAAAACACATCTAGAAATAATAAATAAATAAATAAATAAACAAATATTCAAATCACAAGTTTAGACAATTAAAACTAAAAAATAACCAGTAAATTTTATAATTAAATGCAAATGCAAAAAAATATATATATTCATACAATATTCATACATGTTAGTCATGTCACAAGTTTAGGAAATTAACCCACTAATGACATTTGGGTCTTTTTTGACCCAAACAATATTCTCCAGTCTGAATACTTAAAAATATTACATTTAACATTTTGTAATTTTACAACTTGAATTTAATTAGGAAATAATTATATATTTCAGGTTTTTTTTTGGTTTTTTTTTTAGGGGGGGGGGGGGGTAGTTTTGTTACTGTAAAAATTGTCATATATCTGCCATTCAGGTCTTTTTCAACTCAACCAGAAAACAAGTTTGTAAAAAGGATTTAGCATTAGAAAACAATATCCTATTTCAAATGCAGCTGCAGAAAATATTTTAGGTGATATATCTGTTACGTGTAGTGACCTTGACTAGCATGGGATCTTTGCAATTTGAGCTATTTTCTGCTTTTAAAGCAAAAATAAACTCTTAGTTTTTGTGTTGATAATGAATATATGTGAAGCAGTATTACATGAATTGCCTAGATTGCAATAGATAAATAATAATTATGTTATGTGAAGAGTGTCTATATTGCCTTATATTTCAAAGGAAAATAAATGTGATATTTTATTGAATACTTTGTATAATAATGCAAAAATATGCCATAATAAAAAATCTTCAAATCATTTTGGATTACAGCAGTTTGTGAGGTGCAGTTGACACATTAGCAAAATAGCTACATAGACATGGGTGAAAAAATAAATCAATGGCTTCTTGTATTTTCAAACATGCTGACATTATATCATACACATTTTAATACTTTCCAACATAGATGAAAAATATTTATGACTTTGATCATTCTGTCTGTCTGTTCGCATGGTAACTGTCATAATAATGACTTTATCAAAATTAAATTTTAGTATCTTGTTGAGACTGTTTGTGGAACATATGGGAATGTAAAAAAATAATATCACCCTCTTAGTTTTGGATTTAACTCGAGTTGAAAAAATGAAATACATTGAACCCTATGGGACCTAATTTTTCAAACATTTTTTAAGCGAAGTTAAAATTCATAAATTGCTTCGAAAACTTTAGGAAATATTCAAATTATCATGTGAAATGTGTAAAAAAAATTTCAGCAAAATATGTTAAGTAGTTTTTTAAATAAAAATTGAAATAATAATTACACCCATATCATATGAAGAGATCACGTGACCCATTTCAAAATAAAATATGGTATCCATTTTCTTTCCGCTGTGTAAAGATTGTGATTTTTATAGATTATTTAAATATATATTTAGTGTTATATTTTTCCTAAAACTGCTTTATTTTTTAATATTATCTGTGTATCTAAATTCTCTGCCAACACAATTACAATAATTTTTATTTTAAATGATCACTAAACTTTGATTATTTCTACAGCAAAGCCTAATTTTAACTGATGCAGAATGTAAAAAAATCAAGAGATTGTAAGGTGAGTTGTATAAGAATTGCTGATTTTTTTTTTTCACACAAACTTATTTAGCTCGGGCGTCTGGAATCGTCATAAGTGATATCAATGAGATATTCATTGATTTTGCCTTGAGAGCAAGCACATGATTTATATTTTGATGATGTCATTTGAATAACGTTCATTTTGTGTAACTAGAATTGTCTTTTTGATGAAGTTTGAAGTTCTCAAGTATAATAAATTACTGTAGTACTGTGATAATTTAAAAAATAATAATGCTGAATGTATCACAATTTAGAGATATTTAAATAAAATTGCATTTCATTTGGGTAGTGTTTCATAATCAATGCTTTATGCATGATTGATCTTTCTTGTTAATTAATAATGCTATTTTATTATGTATTTTCAAACATGAGCATTATATCACCATATAATGTTCATCTCTATATAATACTCATCCAGCAGTAAAAAACATTGCTGGTGGCACATATGCAAAACTGACAACAAAGTTTCAAATAAGTACCTAAAATGCAAGAAATTTATATATAAGAACCACATAAGTGTTTGTGAAAGTTATGATATACTCAAGGCATGAATAAAAATTATGGTAGCAAAAAAGAGAAGTAGTCAATTTATTTTTAATATTTTTCTTTTATATTATTCATTAAATATTTCAGAATTATAATTTTAGCAATGTTTATGCCAATATATACCAAATGTAATTATATATAATGTACTTTATTTTAACCTAATCAACTTATGCTCAGTTATAACATGGACAGTGTTAGAGGGTAAAAACCAGTGGAAACAAATTTGACAGTTAAATGAGAATACAAATATTCATATAAATAAATCAAGTCACAATGAGTTTAGAAAATAAAAATTAATAAAAGTAAATTGATTCAACTATTGAAACAAAAAAATTAAATTTATTTACTCCATCATAGATGAGTCCTTCGTTTTCAGGATATGCTCTGTCAAAATCCATGGCAATGACATTTCTATTGGAAACTAAAAATAAATTTATTACTATAGCTTCCATGTTTTTATTTAATTTTATTTTAGATAAAATTTTACTAATACAGGAATTTCCTATTTTCTGTGATGTGCCATATATATATATATATATATATATATATATATATATATATATATATATATATATATATATATATATACATATATATATATATATATGTATATATATATATATATATATATATAAATACATATATATATGTATATATATATATATGCATATATATACATATATATATATATACATAAATGAAATACAATCAAAGTCTATCAAGTTAAACAATAGCTTAATAATTATTATTAGGCGCATATGCAGCTCTAACAATCAAAGCAATATAAGATTTTAAATGAAGACATATGAACAAAAACAAATGAAAAAGGGAACAAAATCAGGGTTGCTTACGGGGAAGTAGAAAGGCCGAGGGGGATTGTGACCCCTCAATCCTGGTTGACGCATGCTTTGAGACCCGGGAAACACTCCCAAAACCACTACATGCCCGAAGCAAATACCCTTCTGTACGAGTAGGAAAATCAGAATCCATACAAGGAAATAATACCAAAAGTGGAAGAGAACAAGATTCCGTCATCAAATATTACCAAGATCATCAAAACAAAACAATCTACCAATACTACATAATACAGCGTACCACGATACAATTCATGCCCATCAATGATAGTACGCATGAGTTACGGGATTAAGATTACAATGAGATCCCTTGTGTAATTCTGTTTATGGCAACAAATCATAGAAATTTGCATAATTTTCTTAAATGTATGATAAAATAAGATCTTAAATTTTCTTAAATTTTCTTAATGTATGATAAAATAAGATCTTTCAATAATACTATCAACTTCATTACAAGCTGGCACATTAACTTGAGTGTAGGTGTAAAACGAAACTTAATCATAACCACTTAACAAGATATAAATGTTTAAATACATCCAAACAAGAACGAATTAAGTGTGAAAAGCATTTAATAAAAGAAGCTCTAGAACAACGGTTTCCAATTCGATTCCTGAAGCATTATTACGAAAATTCATACAGGAACTTTGATAAAGAAAATTATGCAAATTTCCATGATTTGTTGCCATAAACAGAATTACACAAGGGATCTCAGTGTAACCTTAATCTCGTAACTCATGCGTACTATCATTGACGGGCATGAATCATATCGTGGTATGTTGTATTATGTAGCATTGGCAGATTGTTTTGTTTTGATGATCTTGGTAATATTTGATGACGGAATCTTGTTCTCTTCCACTTTTGGTATTATTTCCGTGTATGGATTCTGCTTTTCCTACTCATACGGAAGGGTATTTGCTTCTGGCATGTAGTGGTTTTGGGAGTGTTTCCCGGGTCTCAAAGCATGCTTCAACCAGAAATGAGGGGTCACAATCTCCCTCGGCCTTTCTACTTCCCCGTAAGCAACCCTGATTTCGTTCCCTTTTTCATTTGTTTTTGTTCATATGTCTTCAATATATATATATATATATATATATATATATATATATATATATACAGATGTATGTTTTTAATGGATAGAAAACATTTTTTGTAATTACCCTAGAATTCCTATCATTTCCCGTATATTTAATTTCTTAAGTATTGTAATAATTTCAACCAGTTGAAAAGAGCCAATATCAACAACCGTTTATAAAACTTGTCCCTAAATGATCTAAGATATTAGCTGCACAGTATAACAATATACATATACATGGCACAAATTCATCAATAGCAAGTAGTAAATTGTTATTTAAAAAATTAAATGTTAATATAGGAAAACCACTGTATCAAAGATTGCTAGTAATCTTTACTAGTCCCTCCTCCCCCTCATAAAAAAAATTGATGGCATTTATCAGCGTTTTAAGGTACTATTGCAGAAATCAAAGTTAAAGGGTTGGCCATTGTGGGTGAATTTTCAAAATTAATAGCAGATGCCAGGGTGGATAAAAATCATGATTTTTTTAAAAAAATCAAAAAAATCGGATTTTTTCGATTTAAATCGGATTTTTTTGATTTAAATCGGATTTTTTTGATTTATATTAGCTATTTTCAAAATCAATTTTTATATTTTTCAGATCAGAAGGTAGGTTAGACCTTCTGATACTGTATAATATGTAATGTACTGTATAATTTAAAAAAAAAATAATTGAATATATATTAATATAAGATTAAAAAATATATGTAGGGGTTAAAAAAACCCAAAGACTTTTTAAATAAAGAGTTTTTTTAATTGGGTTATTTTATTGGAGAAGAAAAGCCATATACTATTTTTTTTCCTCCCTGCCATTTTAGTAAATGAATCTACTAATTTGCTTTCTATATCTATTATACAACACAAGTTTAGCTATCCTCTAGAGTCAAATTTTCAACAGAATCTGAAGTGTCCTGGGTACTCCTTCCAAATAGTTGATAAACAGGTTTATTGGGCTACAGGTGGATTAGTGTTCAGAGAGAAATACTTCTTTGTCAGTTGCAGGGATGCCAATCTAGATAATTTTCAGCTAGATATCCACATAATTTTGACTTCATCTAGCTAATGAAAATGGGCATCTACACATCATGACTACAAATCTAGATAATTTTGACGTCATCTATCTAACGAAAATGGGCATCTAGATAATGCCTAAATATCTAGATAATTTTATGAAATTTCACCAAAATCAAATAATTTTTTGTGTAAAATTGAGATGGTGTTGGTAATTGTCTCAAAAGGAGCATAACAGTTTTTTACTAGCATGAGTTATATAAAAACAAAGCTCCGGTATAGAATGAAAATAAAGCTACTGATTGCCATTTTAACAGTTAAATTAGGACACATGCATATGAGAAATGTTATCATTATAAACCCCCCCCCCCCCCTAATTTTGAAGGACATAGAAGCTATGGTTACATATCGAAAATGTACAGCAAATGAAGTTTTATCGTTTCTCAGTCAGGCACTTCAAATTTTACAGATGAGGATTATGATTTGTTAATGTGGAAATAAAGTGTTTTATATTCTTATCAGAGGTGGAGCTACAATTTTTCTCAAAGTTTTTTTTTCTACTGTGATCAAGAGCAAAAAGTACCAAAAAGCCTTAGTTTTTGTACTGTATAGGTTGGGGACCATGGAATTGAAGAGAGGAAGGGACAAAGGGGATAATGCCCAGGGGCCCTAAGATCCTAAGAGACCTCAGAGTGATTTTTTAAGTCCTTAAAAAATAGGTGAGGGTAGGGATTGGTGGGGGAGTCCAATCTGCTAAACTGCTTAAGGGCCGGTCAATCCTATTCCCAACATTGTTTTCTATATTGGTATGCGCCAGCAAAAATTACAAAAAAAGGAAGGAACCAAATTTTCTTATTTCTATGGTAAAAATTATTACAGCACATATAAATAACATTTTAAAAGGTATTTTAAATTTTTGTAGTTTGAAATATGCATGTAAAAACTGTATCGCAACCACTGATCCCAATAAATCATCACAAGAACAATTAAAATGTTAAATATTGTCTAGCTATGTTTTTAGATAACTAACAGAAAATCTAGATAATTCTAGATATATTTTGAGTGATTTTTAGCTATAAAATTAGAAAATAGGTTGGCAACACTGGTCAGTTGTCATTGTTACTTGATTTTATACTCCAAGCAATGAATAGTGTTATCTCCACTGACCGAGAGTTAAGGAAAGGATTTCAGTTTTTTTTTTATATATTCTAAAGATGTCTTGATGTGGAATTTTATTATTTTAAACATTTATTCTGTTCCAGGTTATTTTAGCATAAAAATACAAAAAAAAAAACTTTCAAGAAATGACAAAATTAAAAAATGATTTTAATCAATGATTTTTTTAAAAAAATCAAGTGATTTAAATCATGATTTAAATCATGATTTAAATCAAGCCGATTTAAATCAAACAACCCTGGCAGATGCTTTTACATATCAGCACAATGACATTTAAAAGAGCTTCACGTAGCTTTGGAAAAGAATGTTTAAATTGAAAAAAAGTGAATGATATTAAAACATCCTAAGCCTAGCAGGAATTTTTATGATACTTCCTCTGAGTGCTTCATGTTGTGAAGTTGGATTTAGTTACCTCAAAAGAATCTAGAATGATTGATTAGAGGAACAGTTTAGCAGTAGAAATTTTAAATTATTTCATGATCATTGAGACGAAAAGTTCAAAAGTCAAGGTCTTTTGAACCTTTTGCTGATCATGGGTTAACCATGATCAGCAATTATCAGATGATAAGGCAATAAAACAAGAAATCCAGAGTCAAAGCTATATAGTAAATGAAGTTTAGATGATAAATAACCCTACACAAATAGAATCTGGTGGTAAACCAGACTTTGGAAAATTAGCAAAATCTAGTTCATCCATTGGGCCTATTGGGAATTTTTACCTACCCTCGAAAATTGTCACTTTCCTCTTAAGAATATTTTCATTACACATGTTTCTGTTTCTTTGCAAGTCGAAAAATGATCCTTTGGCAAATCCTCTGTACCAATCTGATTATATAGGTTTTCTTTCTTTCAGTTAGTTTTCAGTTTTTTTAGGATTCTTACTCAGATTAAAATGCATAAATAAGGCTACAGAATGCCTCTTCATTTTTACATATACAAAAAAATACAACTAGTACACTATGTTCTTTAATGTTAACTCCTTTCTGCAAATAAGACATGCCCAGTAAATACTCAGGCTACAACAGGTACACGTATAATATGTTACAGAAAGCATTGACAATGCACACTAACTGTTTATGCTTACACTGGGAGGGAACAAACCAGAAGATGAGAATAAAATTGTTCTTCAGGGAGTTTATAGTAGGCGAAGAGGTAGGTATGTTCACTATAACTTTATGATGATGACTACTCTTTTGTTGTTGTTTTTCTTTTTGCAAAGGGTTTGTCAATTTAAAAGCTGTCCTAGAAGATGGCAATTTTAGAAAATTGGCCATCCTTTCTGAATCTCAACCCAGCTAGGACAGGAAAATGAGTGATTTCCAGAAACCTGAGGTAAATCACCCTAAAGATTCTTGTGGCTACACTTCTGACATAACAAATCTTGTTTCCAACTTGGATCTTAATCATAATTCACTTTCATATTCTAGCAGTTAACATTGGCTGTGAGGAGTGTTATGTAGTCAAATTATATACTTGTTATTGCTAGTCAAAAAATATTTTAACTACTAGCATTTTTGAGTCCAAGAAAACTTTGCTTCTGATTTTACAAAATGAAATCATGCCCTGCACACAGATTATAATGGTAAATACACAATATTAATAGGATCAAAATTTGGTGCTTTATTGTCATTCAAATATCATTACACGGCCATAAAATTTGTTTTAAAAATCTGGTATCATTGATCTATTTTAACAATGAAAAATCTTTAGATTCTTACATTATTTTTTATAATATAAAAGTCATCTTTATTTACATTTTTATATAACACATGCACAAATGATTGTTGGTCAAAATTAAAATAAAATGTTGTTATTTAGAGCTAAAATGTGATAAACATTCAAAAACTTTTATAAAGAACAATCTGTGGTCTAATTTTTTTTTTTTTAAATGTACAATGTACATCCATGGTTATACCTTTTAATTTGAAATACGGTTTGCAATTCTGCTTTATGGATTAGCCAAAATTTTGCATGCACGTTCAAAAAGCAATTAGAAATAATAAATTAACTGAATTTTAGAAAAGTAATTTGATCCCTTTTTATCTTTAGCTCTAGCTTACTTGGTTTGGTTGAGACTATTTATTACTCTATGGTCATATTAGGCATATTAGGGTTACAGTTTAAAGTGGGTTCTAAACCATTATGAGCATCCATGCATAGTCAAGACTTGCCTCAGAGTGTTCTGGATTTGAACCCAGTATCTATGAATCCAAATGTGCTTAACTTAAAGTATTTAACTGTGCCAAAATTAGACAACATTGTATGACAACCATATATTGCATAAAAATATTACGTGAATATATTACCTGAATTCTTTTACCCATTGTCATTTCTAAATAAAATTCTCGGTACCACAGCTGAGATAAATCACAACACTCTTGTAAAGTTTCTGAAAGAAAAACAGATTTTAAGCTAAAATTAAATATTAAGCCTCTCATATATGGTGTACGCATAAAGTTATGTAAAAGATTTCTTTTTATCTACCCACCTAAAAGAAATTTTTTTTCCACCCAGATTATCCAACCTATCCAAATGTATAAGGTATCTGTCTGGATGGCCAGGAAGTGCCATCCAATTTAAACCAGAACTCAGTGGGAGTGGCATCTACAGGGAGTATACCTTCCATCCCCTACCTCCAACATCTTGGAAGGACTTATGGACCCACATATTTAACATGCAGTACTCCGTGTGAACACGGGAACAGTTTGAGCAGAGCCAGGAATCGAACTCGAGTCAGAGTGCAATCCCTGCACACTAATTAGTGGGCTGTCCCACCCCTACCTATAGTACTTGTGCTCTTAAAATCTGAAAATACACATGAATCATGTACCTCTCCTGATGAACAATATTAATTATTAAAATGAATTACCCAATTACCCAGTGCTTGCCAAATCCTAAATAAGCAACCACTATTTATAATTAAATAAGCACTTGCTACTTAAATAAGGAGCTACTACTTATAAAAAATTAAATAAGCACCTGCTACTTAAATAATACACCCTAAATAAGCAGACACTACTTAAAGCACATAATATTAAATGTGCCTGCTAATAGATGGCGGTAGTGGTCAGGAGAAAAAGGGTTCAGACATCAATGGTGAATGCTCGGCTGATTCAAAAATTTAAAGAGTTCGCTCAGTTAAAAAATTTATAATTAATCAATGGATGGGTTCAAGAAATTTTTTATTCTGGAGCAGTCTTTGTGTGTGTGTGTGATATTTTAAAGAGATGCTGTTAAATTATAAACATCAGATGGCATGTAATTTTTTTTTATATCACAATATAAAAATTAGGAGGTTTAAAACACACACAAATATATATATATATTTTTTAAATTCACGAAAATTCTATCTATTAATTATATGGATTCTGTTTCAATTTGTGTGGATATCGCCCAAAATTGTTAAAAATCAAGCTAATACATAAAATATCTGAAAAACTAATTCAAAATTTAAAAAAATAATGCCAACGTGCACCAATTTAGGTCCTGAAGTACCTGAATACCAGATTTTATGGCTGTACGCTACTTAGATTTCCCTCTACAGACTACACAGACAGACATCTTCATTTATTATGCAAGTTCGACAATCAAACCATTAAATATGACACAAAAAAGATGAAAATAAATAATTTACTTACGGCTAAAATTCAACAAATAATTATAGTAGAATGATGCCTTATGGAAGACATCTATGGCTACCAGATAAGGCCCATCTATATCTTTCCTTAATGTCCGTTTTCCACCACTTTTATCAGCAATCAAAGATTCTAACATTGTCCTTACCATATAGAGCTAAAAATTAAACATGCAAGCATGATTAGTAATATAAAACTATAAAAGCTGATTTATAAAAAAAAAACTTTATAAAGCAAGAATGAAAAGGAAACAATACTTTTAAATGTTTATTTGCATAAGTGTACAATCCTTCACCATAACTTTTAGAGAATTTTTAAAATAGATGGATAATTCTTTTTACATTCATCTAAGAGATCTATGTATTAGAATAACGCAAAAGGGAGTTTTTATGCTTTGTTCTACGCACTCCTGAAATTAACAATAAATACATATACACTACTAAAACACATCAGACCCTATATGTAATAAGCATGCAGGTATATACTTTGATTTAAAATGCCAATTTTTGGCCAAAAAAGTTGCAGTTTTTTTAATGAGGTATGATCTTGATATGTGCACGAAACAGTCTAAAATTAAAAAAAGAAATTAAGAGATTTCAAATTCTTTACAAAAATCCTACCCCTAATTTCCAAAATTTAAGAAATTATGTCTATACACTATTAAAATGCTAATTTTTGGCCAAGAAAGTCAGCCTTTTTTAAATAGCAGATAGAGATTTTGGTATGTGATACAATAAGCACTTAGAGATATAACTGTTGGGTTATACTTTTGGATATTTAATAATTTTAGGAATTTTGCTTTTAATTTAAACGTGTTCAGGGGTCTTATTTACATAGTCATTCTCTTTTAGTTATCCATTTTCCAATTGTTTAGGTTTTGATATTCTTCTGTTCCAAATAGGTTCTATTCCATAGGTTTTGTGTTAAAAACGGCGAAAGTTCGTTCTTTTAGGATTTAGCAATTTAAATTTATTTAAATTGGCAAATTTGAAATTCCATTTATTGCCCTTTTTATTCCCTTTAATTTGATTCCAAATTTATTGCTCTCGGTTAAAAATTCGTTAATTCATTGCAATTTTTCAGTTTTATTCTATTTTCAGCTTTTTAAATATTTCAGAATCGTTCATATTTAAATTATTGCCAAATTCGTATATTGCAAATCGTTTCATTTCATTTCTTTTTAATTTTCGTCTGCTTTGAAATTCCATTTCTCTTCTTTAAAATTTCGAGTTTTTAATTGGTTGACCATAAAATTAAAATCGTCTGTCATTAATTATTTTATCGTTCATCGATAATTTTGTTTACAATCTGTGGCAGCAATGTTTCGCAGTATATAAGTAAAATCGCGCACTTTTTCGATCTCTTTTCTCTTCCTTCTGAATTAGAACCCAAGATGTGATCTATTAAGTTGTTGTTCTAGAGCTTCTGCGCTATCCGAACCGAAGTTCGAATTCGGCTTGAAATGTTTCATTATTCCGAGCTGTGATGTGTTTTTTTTTTCCAAGATGTAAATTGATTTGTTTAGTTTATAATCAATCAGCAGTTCTTTGCGGCTGTGCTCTCTGACGTTGTTTATGTCTGGAAGCTGGGACGGAATGAAGAGTCTTGATAATTAGTTTCATATCATTTAAATAATGATCCAAGATGTTTCACGATTTATGTGATGTCGGCTGAGGAAGTCTTACTAGCCAATTAGAAATTTGTTTATCCTGACAAGCTGCGAGTTCTATTTATGATAAATGGAGTTCGTATTTCCAAGGCCAATTGACGGACATATGCTAAGTTCTCCATTTTGATGTCAGTAGTCCGGTGCAGAATTTGGGAGAAATGATTTTTTATTACTCGACGTCCAACTGGTGTGGAGAATCTCCTTGGAGTTGAATCCCGTGGAATGGTCTTTTTCCAGATTTTCTGCTGGACATAATTGTGACCCTGTGCCATGGATTTTCTTCTTCTGGTGTTCTCTGGATCTGCTTTGCATTTGGTGACTCTACTGATCATTCTTTCTCCCGCTGAACTTTGCAGCTTATCTTGGAGCCTTGGTGATATTAATCTTTTTCCTCCGAATTCTAATTATATTTCTCAATAGTTAAAATATGTTTTTATTCTAATTGTTTTCAGTTTTAATGAATAAGACCCCTTTATCTATATATTTTAGGTTACCTGAACCTGTGGTTATCTTTAAATTTTGTTCTAAATTCCCTTTTGGCTAACTTATGTTCTTTTTATCCCAAATTCTAGTTTTGACAAATAATTGAATAATTTTAACATTGTTAACTTTAAAATTTAATATTATAACGTTTGTACTAACCACTAAACGACCAGCCATTCCTTTTATTTATTTATTTAAGTTGTTTATTTGATTTGTTTAGTTAATGAGATGTTTAAAATTTGTAAAATGTTTTGGAAATTCTTTAAAAATGAAGTTTAAATTTTAATAAACGTTAGATTTTTGAAAACCTAAAATCTATATTCTCTTTCTTTTATTTTAATGTTTTTTATTTTTAGGAAAGCGCCATTTTTAATATTTTACAGGCATACATATTTGTACACGTAGGGAAACTGGTCAATAGGTCCACTTTCTGTTTATTTAAGAATTCAGTGTTTTCAGATGATTTTTAGGTTTTAAGAACTTTTCAGTGTGAACTTGGAAAATATAGAATGTTTTTTTAATATATCATAAAGCGTCTTTCCCCCCGACATAACCCTCAATTTGATACAATAGATGATTGCTTGATAAACTAATGGAAAAAATTTAGTGATTTTCAAATACTTATATAAATGGCATTCAAGTTCAGTAACATTCACATTTTCAAATGAAAATAAATTGAAAATATAAGTATTTTTATTTGTTTATTTAAACAAAAATATATATACTCCAGGTTCTGCATATTAAAAGGATTGAATTCTGAAAAAAAAAAAAAAAATTCAATTTTATAAATTTTCCCTTTAAAGCATCCCCCCCCCCCCCCCCAGCCTTTTAGTCTCAATATGAAATTCTAAAAAATTCTATGAAATGGACCCCCCCCCCCCCCCTAAACACTGGTAAAAATTCGGAAAAATATAAAGAATTTCAACCCCAAATAAAATAAATTTATTGATAAAAATATACTTTGTTTCTTTTATCCGTAAATTCTAAGTAAGGCTTCTCCCTCTATACTCCATGTTTCTTCATTGCATTTGAGGGTGAGGGCTTATGAAATTCTACTTGTTTCTTTTTTAAAAAAATTTCCCGTGAATGTTCCCCTACATTTTTTTGCAATTTTTAGTGGCATTTGAGGGTTGCAATAGTATTTTATGGTATGCATTGATATCAACAATTGAGATAAAAAAAAATTTTAGATGAAATCATGTGTTTTACACAAATAATTAAAAAAATATTTCCATTACTCCCACAAAAATGTTAATCCTACAATTTCTTAAATATATTTTGCTTGGGAAACATAGGTCTATATCTAATGCCATTTTAATCAAGAAAATATTATTAAAGCAAAAAACCTGTGTGCTTGAAGGGCCCACATTTCTACGGGGGACTTTGATTTCAAAACCATTTTCAGGGTCTTTTTTTCCTTTTAGAACAGGATCATCCTGGGGTTCTAATCCTCTGAGCCAATCAGCACAAGTTTCACGAACAGACATTACTATACTGAAAAATAAATAGCAATTCTTAAGTAATGTCATGAGACAATACAGACTTATTTTAGCACTAATAAATGTTATTTATTAAAAAACAATATTATATACCTTAACAAAAGAAATACAGATGCAAACTTTTCATACTTTTAATCTCATTGAAATTATCATAGTAGGTCTAAAATCAGATATATAAAAAGTCACACGTATAATCTTGTTTGCGAAAAATTGTAAAATAAATATATTAATAATCAAACTTTCAAAATAACAAATATAAAAATGTGCACTTCTTGGAAATTTAAATATCCGTATAGTTTTATATTTATACCACAATTAAATAATTACATTTATACCACAATTAAATAATTACATTTATACCACAATTAAATAATTACATTTATACCACAATTAAATAATTACATTTATACCACAATGCAGCACTCCCTAGGGGCAGATTTATAACTGGACTAAGCAGTCTGTAAGGACTCCCAATTAATGAATACTTAATTTAATTTTAAATCAGTACAATATTGCACTAAATTATGCAAATTTAATTATTTTGTTCCAGATTAATTCTAGATAAAGTAATGTACAAAAATACTGAAATAATTAAATAGCAATTTTGACTTACAGGCATCACTGTGAAATTATGTGAAACAATTAAAACTGAAACTAAAACTGAATTAATATTAAAATAATATTTTTCATTTGGCAACAGTCCCGGGTCATGTGATGCAACTATTATTGATAAATATGTTCTTGTTTTAGTATGGTTGCATTGTCTTTTTATCCTGAAGAAGGTGACTAGTTTTTGCTTCTGAATCTGATTGATAGTTTTAATCAACTATTTATGGTGTACATAACCAAGTATTTAAATGGATTATTTCAGACACAAGCTTCAGAGAATTTTATAAAAATTATGATTATATGTAAAAAACTTTTAATTATTCCGATGCAACATATAAAAAGTAAAAATATTAAAAGTAAAAATGCATAAGCAAAAATGAAAAGAATATACATACAAAAATATTGAAAATAAAATATAAAAATAATGGTTATATAAAAAAAATTATTAATTACCTCAATGCAACAGAACAAAACAACAATTAATAATTTTTTGTTGAATAAAAAAAAAAACCAACCTGCGAATTAGGTCCTTTTTATTTTTTACGGCTTTCCGAAGAGGCTCTCGTAATGTTACTTGAACAAATTCTTGAAGTTCAGAATAGATATGCCTTCTAATTGCATCAGTGAAGACTGTTTCCATTCTGCTCATCAGCACTTGCAAGCCCTTGATCATTGCAATAACCTGATTTGATAAATCAATTGTAGTTATATACATAAAGCTTGTTCCGGAATGATTTTTAAGGTAAGGACTAAGACTAAAGTGCATAGAAAAATGTTATATATATCTTACTTCTATGAGGCCAAATTTCTCTTCTTCACTATAATTATACCTTGTAGCCTTTAATAAAAAAGATAACAATTTAACAAGAATGAACATTTATAAAACACTATTAAAATTTACACATAAGAAATTTGATAGAAATATTTTAATGGTTTTAGCTGCTAAAATGGTACATTGCACTCAAAAACTGATTTTAAAAAACTATTATATAAGATTTTTATAAATACAGCTTGCAATAAAATTTAGGTGTCAACTTGTTTGAAAAGCAAAAGCTAGAAAGAAAAAAAAAAAAAAGCCATTTTCTTTAGGATAAGAAAGAAGTGGAAACTCGTATTCAAGTTAGTTTGGCATCTACAGTAGAATAACACACATGGCTGAAGTAAGAGAAAAGGTGATGGCACCTTTTATCCTACCTTTCACTATATATGCTATTCTACCACTGTTGCCAAACTTGCCTGTTCTGAAAAAAGACTATTTTTAACACTCTACAACATAGTGAAAAGTGTTTTTGACTTTGTTCAATCTGTCTGTCCGTTCGATTAATAACCACCATAAAAATTCCTTTATAAAAATGAAATTTTAGTATGTTGTTCAGACGGTCTGTGGGACATATGGAAATATAAATGAATATCACTCAATTAGTTTTGGATTGTACCCGGGATGAAAAAATGAAATACATTAAACCTTATGGGACCTAATTTTTCAAACATTTAAGCGAATTTAAAATTCACAAATTGCTTTGAAAGTTTTAAGAAATATTCATTGAAATATTGATGGTCTCTCTGCTTATTCAAGTAATTGAAAAAATAAAAGTTGTTTTCTTGGTTATTAAGGGAAATGTTAAGTAATTTAGAACATGTCCTTATACTTTTTTCTATATTTTCTTTAGTGATAATCTTTATAAGGTTAACTTTTGTAAGGTTCATATTTGTTGTTTTATGTGTTGTAAATGTTATTGTATAATTTCATATTAGAGGTCAGACATATTAAAAAGAAATTTTGATAAAGTGAAAATAAAGTATATTTTCATTCAATTATATGTTGCCCTTATACTTTTTTCGAGCACTGTAGCTGATATGAATGAAATATTCATTGATTTTATATAGAGAAGCAGACGATTTTATAGCAGACTTTTTCGATGAAGTTTTAAGCATAGAGTTAAATTACTTTTACCTCCATGGTTTTAAATTTTAAAGTAAAATAAATTATTGTAGTATCATGATGAATGAAAGGAATGGAATAAAAGTGTATGAATGAAATATTTACTGCTTTTACATAGAGCTAGGCGATTTATATTTCAATAGCATCGTTTGAATAAAGTTCATTTTTTATCGATGAAGTTTTAAGTTTTCAAATACAATAAATTATTGTAGTATTGTGATAAATTTTAAAATATTACAGCTGAATGTATCGCATTTTAGAGATGTTTAAATAAAATTGCATTGCAGTTGGAAAGTGTTTCATAATCAATGCTTTATGCATGATTGATCTTTCTTGTTTATGTTGATGCCTACATTTTATTGCTTGTTGTATTTATATGAATTTTTTACATTTTTTAATTGATATATTAAGTGTTTTCCTAATATTATTCAAATAGCTAAAAGGATCAATATTACCAAAACTATTGCATCAATAGTACAAATTAAAGTGAAATAATTTTTCAAAACAGTCCATAACTGTTTTAAAGATTTGCAGCAAGCTTTTTGAAAATTTTTAACACAGATGTTTACTGCTGTAAATGCTAATTACTATAATGGAAAATATGTTTCTCCTGTTCCCCCTCCCAATCAATATAGAAAAAAATTTCTGAAAGAATAAAAAAAAAAATTCTGACAGAATCAATTAAAGAATCAAGTACTTTTAAGGATCCTCCAAGTTTATTTATAAAATTTAGGAGTTGGGAATTGCCAAATAATTCGATAATGAACTTTAATTAAGTGGTAAAGTACACTTTTTAATAATTAAATAGCAAAATACTATTTATATAATGAAGTGGCAATGTATATTTAAGTGGCAAAGTACACTTTTGTAAACCAAGATACCTTCTCCTCACTAAATTTGACAGAGCAATAAAAATGGGATTTTATTGAATATATCTTTTCATTATTAAGGCTTAAAATTTAATTATCTATAAAATAAAATTATCAGTAAAAGAATTAGTATTTAAATTTAATTGATAATATCACTGTGCCATCAACAAATACAGTTTTCATTTTATTATGGCATTAATTAGCAAGCTATATAAAAGAAAACGTGCAGCATAAATTCCAATTTAACAGCTTTCATCCATCCAAGATTGCAAACATCTACCTTGAATAATAAATATAAGTTCTGTGCAGTGTACTTTTAATTAATCAATTTAAGTTTATGTTTAATATATGTTTAATGTTATCCAATAAATACATAATTCTGTATTAAAAATATTTTTTCTGTGCTGTTGATTTAAAGTGTCTAAAAAGAATGAAATAGTAAATGTAGCTTCAAAAATCAATAGCATATGTCTCATTTAAAAACTGGAGAACAAGTAAAATTATGAGAACAGGTAACAAAAATTTGTGATTAGAACAAAAGTAAAAGAGGACTTAACTTACTCTTTCATATTCTTCAGCTTCTTGTGGGCATTCTTTATTCTGATGATGATCTGTTGGATGCATTAACTTCCAAGAATACTGAAAAATTTGAACATCTCTTTAATAAAAAAAAATTTAAAAAATTCTTTAGATTTTCAACTATTTAAGTCAGTGATCTTCAAACTTTATAGAACCGTGGGCCACATTTGAGAAAGTTAGAGACTTCGGGCCATACATGCAAAAATGTGTGCATATGTACATATATATTCAATTATACATATGCATGTACACATGTATGAATGCACACACATGTGCACATGCAATTCCACATGCATGCATAATACATATAACATATATATATATTTCATTTCATTGAATTCTCAAATTACAAATATGTGCAAATTGTATTGTTTACAATGCTTGAATCTGATTGGAAAGACTGCAATAATAACATCCCATGCCTTCACACTTACTGATTACTTACTAAGAAGAAGAAACATGTAAGATATGACAAATTTTGCAATATTTGAAATTCTAAAAATTTTTCATATTTTAAACTCTTTCTATGTAAGTTAGCATGTGTTTGTCACACTTTTTCTAAGAGATGTTAAAGAGGGTGAAAGCATAATTGTACCCCCAAAACGTGCATTATGAAATATAAAGAACATCGGAAACTTCCTACAATTTTAAATATTCTTTCAAGTGAAATGTCTGAAATCCAAGTTAACTCCAGAATAACTATATATTTTTAACCTTATCTGCCTCATTACTTGTCTCCTTCTGGTGAAGGGACGATAATAGTGTTTGAACAGCGGTGATGTTATGGATTTGAATTCAGTTCATTGCATTTTACAACATCTATTTTTGAACATAAATTATTTTTACAACGATAATCGCGTTTGAACAGTGGTCATGCTATATATTTGAATGCAGTTCATTACATTTTACAACATCTATTTTTGAACATAAATTATTTTTATGAAGATAATCAGGTTTGAACAGTGGTGATGCTATGGATTTGACTGCAGTTCATTTCATTTTACAACATCTATTTTTGAACATAATTTTTCTCTGGTCCTTTTCAGAAGTTGTATGTGGGAAGTTTTCACAAGTTGTATATATGTGTGTGTGTTTAACATGTGATTTAATTTCTCCAAGAAAGACATTCCACTCTTCGTCTTATTAAGATATCAGATGATTGCTTAATATATTTCCTTTCATCCCAAACAATAAAAATTAAGCAATTTATTTCAATCAAAACAACATAGCTTTGCGTACTTTACTGTATTAACTTACTGTACTGCATACAGTTGTGGTTAGAAGATTTTGGAAATTCTATTTTCCATAAAACTTAAAATATAGTTGAAACATAGAAATATTTTTCTTTTACAAAAGAATATTTTCTTAAAAGTTCATTCACAGGCCATGGAGGTTGCTTGCTGAAGACTACTGATTTAAATCATATGTTCTATTATTAAGAATATCTAAACCTTAAATATTTCTAATTAAGTTTAATTGATTATTGGAAAGGGTTAAAATAATACTGGAGGAATATATTTTCCTATTTATATGAACTGTATCACTTTGGCATACAACTAAACTTATATTTTTATGAATCAGTAAGTAATGGCGACCAGGAAAATTTATTCTTTAGACCAGGGGTGGCCAACCCAAATGACCTTGCGGGCCACTTCAGAAAAACATTATAATCCCGCGGGCTGCACATATATATATATATATATATATTATTGCCAATGGCCAGGCACTTGACTCATCGTCATTCGGCCTTATATGTGATCCATTTAGCCGTCCTAGGGATGTTGCCCCAGGCGCACCAGAGGGGGGGCGGAACACACTGCGCCCACAACACAACAACATCCATGCCTTACATGGGGCTCGAACCCACAACATGGCGGTCGAGCGATTGCTTTGGAAACGCATGCCTTGACCACTCGACCACCACGTCGGCCCGAGGGCCGCATATAAAAATATATATCTTTATATTAGATTTGGACCTATTACAAACATTTATTGGAGTGAAAATTTAAAACAGAATGAATTATTATTATTGTTTTCATTATTTTTCATGTATACAAATATAGATAATATAATAATAATAATGCAATGATCGAATAATGTTTAATTTATTTAATTAGTGAGATATTTGTTTCTCAACTCTTTCACTTAGTTTTTGCAAGTCGATCTCGATAAATTTCATTTTCGAAAAAAAAACGATTCACAAGTGTAAGTTGATCCAAAAGTGCTCACAACTTTTTGTGCCAGATCTCTCAAATTGGAAAACTATTTTTGATTCTGATGTTTCAAAAATGTGTTTTAATTCATTATTGCATTGTAAGTCAATCAGTTCCATTTGGAGATATTCTGGGGCCGACTCGACATCGACATGAAAGGGAGATGAATATATTTCAAATAATTTTTTGTATTTTTCTAAAATGCAATATTGCCCACTTCTAAGTATGTATAAAAACAGAAGCAACGTGTAAAATAGAAACAGTTATGGGATTTATTTGTTACAAAACACTACACTAAAAACAAAAATATTGCACAAAATAATCGTATTTTGTAAAGTTGTAATGAATCTCGCGGGCCGCAGGTTGGCCACCCCTGCTTTAGACCTATAGGTTTATATATGCAGTTAATTTTTTATAGATATTAAAATAAAAAAATTGCTCTTTTGTTAAATTGCTCATTTAAATTGCTCTTTTGTTATGTTTTATGGGACAAAGAAAATTTTTGAATGACAGTATGATTTAAAAAAAATTAAGTAATGGGTATTGTTAAGTTCTTCTGCTTTTAAAGATATAAGCATAGCATTTATTTAGTATCAACAATTGTAAACAAATTATTCATTCTTACCAGTTCAGTCACATGTGTACTCCAGTCAGAAAGCAATTGCAAACCTCGAAGAGCCAATTCAGTTAACTCCTTGTTTTCAATGTCAGTGCGAGGTGTCTCTTTCACAGTGGTTGTGACCTTGAAAGACAGGTTAAAGCAAGAATAAGAATACATTTGTACAATTTATGCTATTTTGCAAAATACATATCATTATATATCTACTAAATATCACCAAAGACCAGACACCTAAGCACAGGTTTTCAAAATGTTTACATTTTCAGATAGAATTGCAGTTTTGACATAATCAGAAAAGTAAAAAAAAATTCTAATTATCTTTTCAAAATATAGTTACAGCACAGTTCAAACAAAGGAGAACTTTATAGAACAGCATCTGGCCTCAATCATTTTTATGTCTCTGACAAAAAGGGAAATGAAAATAAAAGTACAAACAATAGAACAAAAAAAAAACAGAACACAAGTGAAAAAAAAACATCTCCTAAAAGAATATAAGTTCAGGTCCAAAAAGCAGACTCAGATTCCAGTAGTTATGGGATAAATAATTATATACCATAAATACTGAATTCCTTATAACAAGGTACAAGGCACATCCATATTAATACATTATTTCAAGTATTCTTAGGTTGAATATCCATACATAAAATGCAATGGAAAATTATTGTAATAAACCCTTAAGAGACCCATAAAAAATGTCTGTCATGGTCATTCATTATAGATGAAAAACTGAACCCTGTAATTGTATTCCTAAACTTTTATTTTGCAATACATTCCTAAGCATAGTAACATCAATACAAGAATTTCCCACACATTTACTGCTGTATAAAGAAATCCATACTTACCTATTACTTACATCCATAAAAATAATTTAGAAACAGACTACCAAGTTTGTTTTTAAACAATTCAATGAAAGTTTTCTAAAGAATTCATTTAAGCAATTTTTTAAAAGTTTTTAAAACAAATAATTTAAACAATTTATTAAATTCATTTTCGAATGTGTTAAAAGGAGGTTTATAGCCTTTATGTTGAAAGTAAGTACATTGTATAAATTCTTCTTGCTCAGAGCTTTAGTGGGTTTTTTTTAAGTAAATAATATTGAAAAATTTTCATAAAAATAATTTTTGTGAGCTACCCAAGATTTCAATTTAAAGCATTTTTGGGGAGAATTTTCATTAAAATTAAATCCACTATAGGTGAAGACATGAGTTCACTAAATATGGAATCCATTACACTACATGTAATGGATTCACACACCAGGACTATGCATTTAATGCATTAAAAGGAAGATTTGTTATAACTCTGATTCAATATAACTGGTTTCTATTGTACATTTTGGTTTAACAGTTATTTTATTTAGTAAAGAAAAAATTATATTTTCTTTTTAAATTTCCAAATTTGAGAACACTTCCTACATGCTGATTCCACACGTATAAATGTGTACATTGCAATCTCATGCAGCCTAAGATTAATCTTTAAGAAATTGTGAGCATGCTGCATGGTGGGACTCAATTTATCAGTCTCTGTAGAAGTTCGCAAAATTGCAACACATTGCAAGTTATCCTGTTGCTATTTTAGGTATCAGTTATTCCCTGCTGATGATCACAAAAGTGCAAAAATGGCCCTTAGATGCTGTTACCTGCAATGGAAGCATGATGCAACTTTAGAAATACCCTTGGGTTCTAATAGCATGAATTTAGCTGCTACAGCTTAAACTCAATCTTATATCAAGAAATATGAAGCTAGCTGCATGATAGAACATGACTGAATCTGTTGGTCTTCGTAGAGGTTTTAAAAATCGTGGTATACAACAAGTTCTCTTATTGCCATTGTAGATGCTGATTTAGCCTTGTTGTTGTTGAAACCCAGACCGTCCGACCTACCAGAAAGGTGTAAGGTAACTGTTTGGACGGTCGGGAAGTGCCACCCAATTTAGACCGGAACCCAGTGGGGGAGGCATCCACAGGGACCGTACCCTCCTTCCCCTACCACCAACCTCTCGGAAGGACTTTCGGACCCACATGTTTAACGTGATCGTACTCCGCATGAACACGGCGGCAGTTTTGGCAGTGGCTGGAATCGAACCCGGGCCTACCGAGTGCAACTCCAGCGCGCTAACCAATGGGCTACCGCGCCCCCTGATTTAGCCTTGTGATGGAAGAATATATCTTAAAATACATTGTTTTGCCTTTACAAAGCAGGTTGGCTTTATTTAATGAGTTAATACTATGATGTCGTGAGAGGTTGGTGTTAAGGGGAAGGACAATACGGTCCTTGTGGATAAATTATGTAGTGCTGTCCTGGCTGTCTAAACAAATACTTTACACCTTTGAGTCAATCGGACAGTCTAGGTCGCAGAAAAGAGAGACAGGAATAATCAGATTTCCAAATTACTTGAGCAGATATGTTCAAAGTGCTTAAGTTCATATTTATTTTCAGAACATGGTATGTGATAAGTTGCCAATGCATGAGGACTCAGCATTATCTACTGCAGACAAAACCTTTATATAAACATATAAAGAGACTAGAAAATCTATCCGGCATTTTCTGGAAGTTAAAACAGAGGAAAATCAAATTTATTAATCTGGAAAAAAAAAAGGAAATAAATAAATTTTATTCATATAAATAAAGGTATACAAATTTATTAACAGTATACATAATTGTATACAAATTTATTAAGCAAAATAACACTTATTTGTTAGTAAAAATTCAAAATGAATTCAAAATATCAGCATAGCTGCCACGAAGGCAAAGCAATGCTTGCACAGATAAAACTGAGTAAAAGGCAGGTAAAATCTTTAGTTCAAGCACATACACTTAGAACATCAGACCACAGCAATCACAAGAAGCTGATTTTCACATTTCACTAGGAGAGTGTGGTCCAAGTATGGATAGCTGTTAGATTGTGGTGGTAGCTGTTGTATTGTATCGGTAGCTGAAGGGCATGAGGCAAGAGAGGCGCTAGAATTCAATTTTTCCAGAGCATGGTTTAAGTACCAATAGCTGTTAGATCATATTAGGTACCTGAAACTCATTTTAAACTTTAAAAAGGTGTTAATTTTAAACTAATGTGAATTTAAAAAATAATGCTGTTGTGAACCTTCCCTGGTCCTGAAGTACCTGTGTACTAAATTTCATGGTTGCATGATGCTTAGTTTTCCATTACAGACCTCCTCCCCTACACACATACACAATAAAAGAAGATGTCTGTGTTTCTATGTAAGAAGTATCAACACATGCAAAAGTATGAAAAACTTATAAAAATATGTTTATGCTGCTGTAGTGTCATAAAAGTGGAGTTAATGAGAAAGTTGTTTCAGACGTCTTAAATTCATTGAAATTCAAATTAAAGTTATTTAAATTTTTAGAATTTTATGTACTACAAGAAATTTATAAATAAATTAAAGTACTTCACAAAAATCACATTTTACATCATAACAAAAAATAAATTTCATTATAACATAACTAATATACTACATTTTTACCTCATTATTGTGTCTTGCTAATTCACTGATGTATCTTACATACTCATCTCTAATTGTTGGTAAATACTGCAGTAAATCAGATTGTGGACTAGGTGAACTAGAACTTGCCATAGGCCACCGTGATTGATCATAGTGTGGACTACGTTTAATGTAAAAAAATGGTGCAATTTGCATGTCACCAAAGAGAGGAACCATTTCCAATTGCTACAAATAAACAGAAGAAAACAATCGATAAGTAAAAACAACCTCTGTAAAGGATAAAGAAAATTAAGAACAGTAATTACACATAAATAATTAAACAATGTTGCATACAGATGTTTCAAGGATATGTGGAATCCCTTTGTCAGTGTTAAACAGAACAACAAATTCATAAGTTAAAAGATGAAATGGGCACAACTGGAAGAAACAGAATTATATATACAGAGTATCCTGAAAAATCTTGGAATAACCATTATTTTCTGAACCATTAATTGTAGATATATACTTTAAGTACAAAAATGTTTCCTATTAGGTTATAATTTCTCTTATAATAGTTTTAAATTGATAAATGTATTTGTTCAAAAATATGAAATCTAACTTTTATATAATCCAGTAATACCAAATTTTCTAATTACTAAAAATTTCTTTATACATTAATATGTAAAAGAAAGTTCACTTCTTTTAGGAGCAAAAATATACTGAAATATTGCAGCAATGTTACGCTGAGAAATTGGCGGTTGTACACAAACTGAATTGAAAGTCATGTCAATTTATCAGAAAATACATCCCAATGCAATATCTCACACCAAAAATTAAAGCCTTTACAAAAATATCACACAGTTTGTAAAATTGGATTTAAATGTAAATGAAGAGTTTTGCATTGAATTAATAGCATAGATTAATATTCAATAATATTGTTGATTGTTTTTGAGTGGTACTATCTTAAAATTTACTTAGTGGCCACTGGCCAATAATGCTCAATTCATTAGCAGCCATTTTTACCAAACACATATTGCAAGCAAAGCACATGAGTTATACTACAAATTTTGGTTTTTATTTCAGGTACACCACTACAAAAAACCCCAAAAGTATGTAAAAATGGCTGACAGATGGAAAATGTGTTGCTGTAAGTAGGGTTGTTTCATTAATTACAACTGCTTATTGTGATCAAAGGTATTATAATAGTTTGGATAACGTTATTGGATTGTCAAAGTCTTGCCTAGATGTGTACAATAATCAGATCTCATGGTTTTTCTTCTTAACTTTGCACTGTCATCGTGGTTGTTTAATTTAGATTGCTTGGGGTGACATTTGTTCCAGATGGGTGACAAAAAGAAGTCGATAGAGATTGGAAGAGTTGATAGAGAGAATGAAAATGTGAGGATAGGGGGAAGTGTAATTGGAATTGTTGATGTGAAACATTTTGGAGCATGGAGTATTAAATCATGAAAGAAATATCACAAGAATGAAATGGAAGTATGTAATGAAAGTGATATCATACTGTTGAGAATACTTAAGAGGAAATTACTATTATAATTTGAGGATCTGGGTCACTCGACCTTGGCTACAAATTCAGTGACCCTGAACAGTTCTCTATTTTTTTTTTTTTTTCATTATTATTATTATTGGCGAAGAACTTCATGAATTACTTGCTTTTCACCCAGTGGAGTGACTGCAAATGTTACATCTGAACATTTCCTCGTTGAAAATTTTGTCATTTGTGGTCCTATTCAGACAAAATAAACTGCCTTCTATTAATCTGTCAAAACTGCATAATACCCCTTCTTCCAAAAAAACTTTGAAAAATCACAAAATTTTGAAAAAAAAAAAAAAATCTAAACCATTTCCAACATACTTAGTACCATCATCACACATATTAACCTTTTTCCATTCGAAATGCGTGAAAGAACGTGTGATGCTTCACATCAATTTATAATGAGTAGCACAGTTGCTCACTATTTTTATTTCCATACTTAAGAAAGAAAGCATACAGATTCTGAGCTTAAATAGGGCCTCCTACAGTGCTTGAACAGATGGGATAACCAGTTCTAATCTTCAATTGGAAAACATGAAAGATAGAAAAACAGCATGTGTAAATAGAGAATAAAGATCAAACAGATTTGCTCCAAATTTTTTAATGGGTGAAAATAACCTTGTGCAAGAAGGCCAGTTAGATGATTTTCAAAAACACCTCAAATTTTAACATTTTATAAATGAACTTTTATTTAAAAAAAAATTGCAGACAATTCACTATAAATGAATTTTTCTGAGCTTTTATTGTTATGTTAATAAAGTCTTTAAAAGTACGTATGTTCTTACTGCATTTTCATTAAATTTGTTCCACTGCATCAACATTCCTTAAATAATTTATTTTTCGCCATTTAACGTTATCAAACAGTGCAGGATTCAATGTAGTCACAATAAGAGTAATCTACTAATAGTAAGTTTGGGATGTTTACTTTTTTATTTATACAGGTTCAAATGTTCAAATTTTAATTTGCTTTTTTTTAATTTCCAATATTTATTCATTTTATATGTTTAGAATTCTTGTAATCTATTCCATAAGAAATTGCATTCTATAGCTGTGAGGTTCAAAATAATGGAAAATACTTCTCTTTAACTTTTAGAATATTTAATTAATTAATCCAAACTTATTGTGCATTATATAAACTCTTAGTTCTCTTTCATTTGATACTTAATTTGTACTTTTTGATTAAAAACAAATTCAATTCACAAGATTTTTATTATGTTATAAATTTCTAAAACTAAACAGTTTTAGAACATTTTCATTAAATACATTCCATTGCATCAACTGATTAATTTCCATTAATTCATTTTTTAAATGATTTATTTCCCCCATTTTATATTATAATTCTGCTAATGCTATCAAATAGCTCGAAACCCAAATTAATCACATTAAGTGGCATCCACTGTAGTCATCTTTGGAGTTTTACTTTTTATTTATACAAGCTTAAAGATCTAAATTTTCTTTTCTTTTTTTTAATTTCCAATATTTACTTATTTATTATGTTCAGAATTCTAGTATTCTATTCCTTATGTGATTTCATTCCATAACTGTTGTAGCTCAAAATAATGAAAAACCATTTTCTTTCTTTTCTAGTAATTTTGATAATTTATCCAAATTTATTGCATATTTTATGCCTCTTACCTGCTTTCATACGATACTTAATTTGTATTTTATAATTAAAAAACAAATTCAATTAACACGAATATCTATTAGTACATTACAAATTTCCAAAACTCAAAATTTCAGCTTCAGCCATTTTAAAAATTTATGTGAAAGTTTGACATTTTAGATCTTTTTACTATTTCATAAGTTTTTTTTTTTTTTGGCTTTAAATTATACAATGGGCTTTCAATGAATCTGTTCACTGTCAAAATTTTTAATTGTTAATTGGCATCAATGAAAAAATTATCTACTTTAGTATAAGTATTCAATAATTTTCTTGCAATTGGAAACTTTATTCAAATTACTGGGAAATTGTAAAGAGGCCTACAGATGGCTAATTCTTAATCACCACTTTCTTCTGTTTAGTAGCCCTGTTGCTTCCTTTAACCCTTTCACGACGGCGGCATTCTGGAACTGCCGCGGCCCAAAGAACTGAGCGCTTCGCTTCCGAACTGTTCCCAGGAGACAATATTTTTTTTACGCTAAGCCTAACTCTCGAAAAAAATACACTAAAAATCACCTATTCAACACAGAAATCTACATTTTTCAGGAATAAAAGAAATATTTATTTTCTATTTGATGTATATTTTTCATACAAATCTGAATACAAAATACTCGTTAGTTGCTCCCATTCTTTTATCCGAAATAAACGAATAATTTCACTGCGTCTAAAACTCAAACAAAAAAAATACTCTCTTATATTCGTATGATTCACCAACGAAATCATAAATCTGAAATCAAAACCAAACCCGAAACTCAATTATAAAATTGTTGATGCTGCGAGAATTGCTCTGTCTGTTTATATTACAAAATCATGTTTAACAGCTCCAAATGGAGAAATAATTCATTGGATCCTCCTTATGCCAAAGTCATGTATCTGCAAAATACATTGAAGTTGTTTCCACGGGCATCTAAAGCCATCTAGTAGGCAAACTAAAACGTTCCATGTGAAAAAACGCATGCGTGCCACTTGCCGTTTACGGTAAAGTTTCCTCCGTCATGAGTGAGTGCTATCGGTCCTTGAATGCAAGTTCACAGCCGGCACGTGGGCGTGCCAATTGTCGTGAAAGGGTTAATAAGATCTAAGAATGTGCTCCTGCATACTTTAAGATAGACAACCACTGGCAACAATTATAAGACTTTAAGCATAACAAAAATTGACAAGTGATGCATTATTTAAAAGAAAAAAAGTTTACTGACAGAAAAACAACATACTTTAAATATTTTGTCTATTTTGGCAATATTCATACGCTTCTTTTGATCCATTTTGTTGATATTACATATATCACCATCAACAAGAAAGAGTCCAAATCCCATGACCTGAAATTTTTAAAAGCATCACATAAATCTAATAACAAGGTAATTTTGTAATAGTCGCATATTAAGTTTTAAATTTTCAATAATTATTAATATATATATTTTTTAATTTTAAAATTGTAATATAAAAATATAGTACTTGGGTATTGACCCAGAACTACTTAATATGTTTACATAATGGTCACCATGTTTACTTGTGTTTCTTTTCTCTCTTATCTAAAACTATTGGATATCCACATAGCAAAATGAAGAAGTATAGCATCACATGAGGACAGTAGTTGAAAATACCACTGTTTTACTGAACATAATAGCAAAACATAATATGAAAGAAAGGATGATCATCGATAAAGGTGTTCATGATGTAAGCTCGAGGAATTTAAACATGCTTGAACCTCATTAACATGAACACACTTAATATAAATTACTTTCACCACGAATTGATTGTGCAATCTATATGAATTACATTTTAACATGAACACGGTTTTACGATTCACCTAACTGTTTATATTAACGAAGTTTGAGTGTATTGAAATTTTAAAATGAATTTGTTTACTTTAAAATATTTAAAGAAGTAGTACTTTTTAAAATTTTTAAATGTTTATTGATAATTAGTTAATGTATTTAAATTTCAAAATATTGTTTACTTTCAAATAATTTAAATACTTAAAATTTAAAATATGTTTGATCTTAAAACAAACATTAAAAATTTTATATATTTGTTTACTTAGACACATAAATGATAATCTATATACATTACTAACAATGAATTAAATGTGACAATATTTTGCACATACACACCAAATAGAATAATTCCCTAATTGATTTACTTTTTTTTGGTATGCTTTGTATTTATGTGATAATTCCAAATATCTCTGATTACTTTTCCCACCTAGTATTAGTTCTGTGCTATTTTGGTTCATTTAGGGTTCACTGATTTAAATCAGATAAATCAGATATTGTTCATGAGGGGGGAAAATCAGCCTTATCAAATTATTAGTCTATTCCAATTGATGTAAGCAATATATATTCACAAAATAAAATACATATTACTGAATTATAAAAAAAAAAATGTTAAGCAGTGTCTTAAAATTAGCTAAACTTATATATATCAGAGTATATTTCAATTTTAAAACAAATAAATTTTACAAGTCTTAAATTATTGTAGTTCTTGTTTTTCAAATTTTTCTAAAACTTCAAAATTTGACAATCTAAATCCCCCTCCCCTCATTTAGCCATGGTTTTATCGGTTTTACTTTATAAATTCTTTCTCTCCTTTTCTATCAGCATCCACCTTAGTAGAGTTGCTTGCGTTTAAAAACTGATGTGCAACAGAAATAGCAAAAGCATTTGTTTTGATGTCAAGCCTTGTTATGTCTGGACTAATAAATACCCGAGTGCCAAAAATGATTGCAATATTCTTATAAATACACAAAAAACTCACCTTAACCAGCATATGCTTTTCACTTGGAAGCATATACATTTTGGTATCATACATTTGGACAGCTATATTAACAACATCAGCGAGGAGTTCATCATAGCCAGGAATTTTCTCAAGTGTTTCTTTAAGTGTATCCCGGATCTTATTCTGTGTAGCTAAAAACATAGACAGGTTCTGAGATTCTTGCAGTGCTTGAGAGTCAGCCATTACTTTCAAAAACTGGGCAGCACTGAAAAAAATATATATAGATATTAAAGAATTTATTAATATGTTTGGATACAAATAAGTAATTTATGCCAGATTCCTAACCAAACCAATGATCCACAAACCCTGAGGAGGAGTGGGAATCTGTGAGAGTATATTAGCAAATAGATTTAGTAATAAAATATTTTGGAATATTAGCCAACAGATCCAGTACCAATAAAATATAAAAAAATAATCCAGTACCAATAAAATATTTTGAAATATTTTATCTGATGTTCTTATTTAAACAGAACTGGTATTTTTTCAAATGTTTTAGTACAGTAGCACTTAGTTTTAACGATCTGCTGACATATATTGCTTAATATTTAATATTATTCATTATACATAAATACCTTTTTCAAGTATGTCTTTTCATATTCATTAAAGTGCATACATTAAAAATTAATAATATATTTCAGAAACTATCAACACATTCAAGAAAAACTTTAATATCTTTATGTCATCTGCCTACTTATATTGAAAGATTTTTTTTATGTGTATAGCTCAAAGAGATAAAATATTTTTATTCTTTCTGTTACCATTTAAAAGTCGAAATATATTTGAATTGTTGTAACATTGTCTAATACTGACCACTTTATAAATACATAAGCAATATTGGAAAAAATAACAATGATTTCTAACAACTGGGAACTTGGATATACGATATACATGGAGATAATATTAATCAGAAAAGTTGTATTTTTCTGTCTCAAAACCCTCCAGGAATAGACATTGTTAAGATTAAGATCATTAGATCATTATTCCCAGTGTAGTAAACAGAACTTCTGATCCAATATTCTACTGTTATTAGAGCTCATCAGTAACAATTAGCAGAAAATTGAGCAGAAAGCAAGAATACTTGTTATTTACTAATATTTGGGATAATTGTTAAGTCAGGCATACCTCACTGATACATAGTGTTTGCGGTACATACAATTCTATGCTTCCAGTACAATTAATGGCAATTTGTTGTCAATAAGTTGAAATAACTGCAAAACCAATATAGCCATATTCTACTTCCTACATTCAAGGATGAGTCTAAAATTTGATTTTAGGCAATTTTGTTTCCTGTATTTATTTTTAAGGTCATTGCATATTTGTTTGCAATTGAAGTTGATTTTAAAGCACATTTAAATAATGTTAATACTATATAGAAGTTTCTATTGTAATGCCAACTATACGTTTACAAGCAATATATATATACAGGGTGTCCAGTGCTATTGGTGTCCAATGGCTATTTCCTCAACCGTTAGTCACACAGATACACTTCCAATTGCAAAAATGTTTTAAATTTTAAAATCTATTATCTTAGAAACAGTTTAAATCAATAAATGCATTTCTGAAAGAAATATGAAATATAAATTTTTATACAGTCCCCCGGTCCTACCAGTTATATTTAGGAAAACATCCTCATACAATTTTATGCAAAATAAAAAAAAATCATCCTTTTACGACCGAAATTGACAGACATAGCTGTTTAAAGTTGCAGCACTTTTTGTGCTGAGAAATGGTCAATATGGTCCCTGATTGGTTGGTTGCCTGGAGAAATGGTCAATATGGTCCCTGATTGGTTGGTTGCCTGAAACTGGACATTTTTATGCGTGGAAAAACGACTTAAGTCATAAAGATTAATGTTTCATAACTTGATGAATTTTGGTCGTAAAAGGAAGATTTTTTTTTATTTTGCATGAAATTGTATGAGGATGATTTTCCTAAATATAATTGGTAGGACCGGGGGACCGTATAAAAATTTATATTTCGTATTTCTTTCAGAAATGTATTTATTGATTTAAACTCTTTCTAAAATAATAAATTTTAAAATTTAAAACAGTTTTGCAATTGGAAGTATATCTCTATGACTAATGGTTGAGGAAATAGCCATTGGGCACCGATAGCACTGGACACCCTGTATTAGTAATATATGTATTTATCATGTATGTATGTATGTATGCTTTCCTGTAGAAGGTTTTCTGGAAATTTTTTAAGCCTGTAGGCGCTCACAGATGGTATAAGGTTACGGGTCTCTCTTCCTGTGTAAAGGAAAAACTCATTTAATGACCACTAAAACTTAATTTCATTAGTAGCCAGTTCATTAATGATAGTAGCTACTTTTACCTAAATAATTAGCAGAAATCACTTATTACAAGATATACTTATTACAAAATCATTTATTACAAGACTTTGGATGCCTATTACATCTATAAAAATTAACAGCTTTTAATAAAGATACACAACTGCTATCCTCTCAAAATGAAGTCTATAAGAAGTGTCTGTCAGTGGCAGAAGTGTCTATTTTTGAAGCCAGCTGGCCATGGCACCAAGAAATCTAGTAATGACACCCAGTAATTTGGATTACATTAAAACCATTTCCAAAATTTTAATTAGCTTAAAATTTTACATTTAGAAAGCCATCAGAGCATTGGTTCATATAGGGTTATCTTGAACTTCCAATCATGACTGGAATCAGAATTGTATCATGTAATCACCGATATATGTTTTCTTGGGCGCAATAAAAAGTTTGAAGCATTAATCAAAATAAAGACGTAAATGCGTGGTCACAAGAGACGAGATAAAATATAACTTCTGTTAATATTAAAATGTTTCTATTAAATTTCCTTTTTTGTGTGTTTTATTACATTGTTAAAATTAATTCATCCATTTAAAATGAAATTAAAATTTGGTGATTGAATAGTGCCTTTGGTAGAGAAAAATTAAATTTGGCAAAAAATCTAGTGTTGTACATTTCATTTTCTTCCAATCTGAAACATTATATCTCAGTTTCAAAACAACTTGTTTCATTTTATAAATAATTCAAAATCTCACTAATTCATTGAACGCGGTGTTGTATTAGAACATTATATGATCATGTGATGTGACAGAATGATTCCAGCAACTGCCCATGAGCAAAGCAAAGCATTCAGTTGGCGATGTGTATAGGAAGAATGCAAGAATTGACATTTGATGGGAAAATATGAGTATATAAATGAATAATTTAAATTATAAAATACATTTACTTACTTTCAAATTTTGAATTGTATTTACTTTTACATTCTGAACTGATTTAATACAGAGTTTTGTTTGCGGTTTTTGACTGAGTATAAGAGCCCATGTATTCCCCCTACCCTTATTTTTTTTCACAATTGCCACCGATGATGGACATATGATGTCCAAAAGCACAGTGATTTTTAATGTGACTTTAATGTCTTATTAATGTGATTAAATAAAGACATTTCTAAAGTGTTATCCTTTAAAATATAAAGAAGCATATACAGGGTCTGGCAAAATTATCTACCAGTTTTGGAACATAAAAATAGAGACAACATTGATTCTATTCAAAAATTAATTTCAGTGTAAGAAAGAACAATATTTGTCATTTTATATCATTTTTTTAAAGACTAGATCATCTAAATGTTTATCCTTACGAGTTATACACTTCTGAAGCCTCACCTTGAAATTCTGTAACAGTCGCAGAATTTCAGGATGAGGTTTTAGAAGTGTATAGCTCATAAAGGTAAGCATTTCGATGATTTAGTCTTTAAAAAAATAATAAAACAAAATAACAAATATTGTTCTTTCTTACAGTGAAATAAGTTTTTGATTAGAAACTATGTTGCCTTTCTTTTACTTTTCAAAACCAGGCGATCATTCTGCAACACCATGTTAAAGAAGCATTGAGCTAAAAATTGAGTTAAAATTTATTCTAAAGCTGATCTTTAATTTAACATCATTGTACCCTTTTTCAAATACAAGGTAAAATTTTTCATTTTAACTACTTTTACATAGATATATGAGGAAACAAACAATCGAGCTAATTTTATAGCACTGTGAACTATGTAGTGCTGTGAACTATGTAGTGCTGTGAACTATGTAGTGCTGTGAACTATCTATGTAACACTGTGGAATATATGAAATATTTTTCTCTCTTTCTGAAAAATATGCATATGGATTATACACAGGAAATTATGGTAAATGATAATTCATATATATCACTAATCATGTGATGAAAGTGCTAAGTCAGATTCCATATATTCAGTTTATGCAATAAAATTCCTCAATTTATCTTTTCTATTACTGATTCATATTGCATAAAGTGCCATACAGTAGAATTTGCTAGTAAATATCCATTAAACATTGTTCTGTTCAGGTAAAAAAGAAAGAACATCAAAAATTTTGTATTTGAAATTGCATACCGTCTATAAGTCGCGTAATCATTTTTCACACTTGATTTCATGTTTTTCAATTCATCTAGTACGGCAAACATGTTGATAAACTTTCCAAGAGTCAAAAGATATGCTTCAGAAACAAAATCTTTCCTTTTTTCAGCATGGCAAAGTCTTTTCACTTCAGTATTGAAGCGCTCAATAGCTCTTCGTTGAAAATACATGAAATTCAGTAGTTTGTTCACTTCAGGAGCTAAAACTTCCACGGTTTTTTCATAGATTTCAACTCTGTTTGGCTGTTCATTAGATTTTGGCTGTGGTATAGCCCTTGAGCAACAGCGCCATGTATACAGCATAACCGCATGCTCAAGTCCTTCTTCGAGCATTTCAGTCTATAATGGTAAAAAAAAAATTAATTAAATAACAAATAAACATATTAATTATCTAAAAAGTTAATCAACAGCTAATTATAGAGTTAAAAGCAGTAGCTAATTATTGGCAATATCTACTAACAAACAGAATTCAGAATTTCTTGTGACATGACAAAGCTGTGCCAACACCATTGGTACCAGTGCATATGGCTTTAAAAATAATACATTCTAGTTATAAAAGTCAAATGATTTGACAGTTTATTAATAGATGACACTTTTTAAGAGTGTAACAAATTCCAAGGGAACAAAACAAGCATCGTGTACATGCTCTGTTTAGAAGGGATAATGATCACATATCACCAAAGTGGTTCAAAATGCGAAATGCCACATCGTCAGAATATATTTTCTATTACAAATATAAATAAATATAAATAAATATTAATCCATGGTGTGATACTTACAATTATGTAGGATATTTATGCATACTATTTGAGGAAGATATATTGATATTAGATAAACATTATTTTGAATATAACAGTTGTGGTTTCCTTTGTTTTTTAACGACTTCTGTTTTGCTCAGTTCTATGTTTATGACGAAAAAAATTATGTGTTGATGGCTTCTATAAAATATTTTTTCTTTTTGCAAATGTTAACTAAAATTTATACTACACTAATTAAATCAAATTACTGTAATTCTAATTTATTAATACATCAAAGATTTTCTATTTTTCTTATTTTTATGATTTAGGCATTTACAATACAAATTTTCACAACTTGACATTTTATCAGTATTTTCTAGATTCAACTGATGAAAAATTCATATAATTACATTTGTAATTCAAATTTTATTCTACATAAAATCTAAATAATACATAAAAACTCCCATTTTTCAGAGATTTAACACTTGAGGAAGCTTCAATGAGAGTTAGATTTGGATGTAGATGAAATCTTGAGACTCAGATTGCTGCTTTGATATCCAATGGAAACAGGGGGGAGGAGCTTATGGATTTTCTATCTGGTCACCAGTTATCCAATGAGTTGAAATTGCATGAATGAAAGGCAAAAGAAACAGGATAAAATTCAGACTCACAGTGATGAATTGGATCCCTCTGATAGCATGCAGTAGTATTCAAATACTTCAGCAACATAAAATTTTAAAATCACAATAAAATCTCCATGAATGATCGCTCTGAAAAATGGTCACCTCTGAACAATTGCCATATATTAATAGACTGGAGCATGTTCTACAGGGGTTAATATTAAGTCCAACCTCAGAACAAAGAAATCTGCAATGGCCACTAACAGACAGTACAAAGAATTTCTTAATTGCTACTTGCATTTCAAACATAGTTATATAAAAATAAAAAAAAAATCATCTTCTGGCCTGTACCTTCTGATCATTGCTAAGCAACATCCTCAACTTACTGTACTCCAGCTCATTAACTAGCTTGTTGGAATATAGTGAGGTTTACAAGCATGTTGCAAAAATCAAGATTTGGTTTTATCCTCTGGAATAAAAAAATTCTTAGGTACTGAATTTCAATTCAATATGAAATATATATGTGTATTTTTAAATGATTTACAATTAAAAAAATAAATGAATTTGTAATGATTGGTTATATCTATGAAATAGTGTCATATTTTTAGTTTATTTGATAAATAATGTTTAAACCAAAAAATAAGCAAAATGTTTTTCTTTCTACGATATTTGGTACCACTCACATTTTTTCTGACATGCTGGATTTGACTAACTGATTATATTTTAAAATCTGGTGGGGGAATCGAATTACCCAACATGCTCCTCGAATTACCCAACATGCCATGTAATGAGAGGGAATACAGTACATTTATGACACCAATCATGTAGCTATAGAAAATGGCTGGTTTTTGTCCTTTGAAATTGGTTTACGGTTACAAATTTGTTTTATGTTGTATTTTAACAGATGTTTTGAATTTCAGCTATATTTACAACAGTTTGAGTGATTTATTTTAGATAAGTTCATTGCCTACCTAGAGGAACACTGTGGCTCACTAGTGGGTCTAGAAAAACACTCTGAGAAACACTGGTGTAGAAGCGATAAGCCCAAAGGTATACCAATTCAGAAAGCTTCTCTCACATCACACGCCAAACATCGTTTTATGGCTAGTTCTGGCACACTATTTTTGCAACTTCTGCAAAAGCGTAGAGAAAGATGATTGTTTTTAATCTGCAATATTGTTCATGAAGACAGATTAGATACATTTGTATCCCATTATTATAATCATGTTTTATGTACATTTTGGATTTAAAGTAATACTATGAAAATATATGTATTTAAGACCTTTTTGTACTGAACGCAGATTGTTTGCAATGAGTATAAGAAATGTTCCACCCACATATATAATTTATTATTTGAATAAAACGTTTATATGCGAGATTTTGGAGTAAATATATGTGTAGGATTCGTATGTTGTTCAATACTTATATTGTACAACAATCAGTGACAAAAATTGAAGATTATTTGAAAGGAGGGAATATTTGTCATTTTAAAAATGCAAAATTTGTGACATTTTAAGGAAATTTGCTTGACATTTTTGACCCGTTGTTGATACTAAAAGCATGGGCGCCCATAGCACTTTTCTAGACGTTAAACTCAATGATATGTACAATATCGACTACCTTGATCCCCACATTTGGGACCTTGCATGTCCAGGGGAGCGGAAGTGCCTCCTTTCCCTCCCCTATGGACGCTTATTGAAAAAACTCTCTGCTTATACTAGTAACCTCAGGACAGAACCTAACGGAGTTGAGTTTCGATTTCCCCAGGGGTGGAAAAATAGTCTTTCCAGACCCCACAAAAGTTTCCGTGAAGTCTACAGCTTTACCCACTTATAGCCACCCCAACCACTCAAATAGCTGCTGCCCTCTGGGTCAGTCGAGTGGTTTGGGTCTGCAACACTTATAGCCACAGAATACTATATTAGTCTGTGCTTATAGCCATCTCTCCCGGCCACTCAAACAGCTGCTGTAAGCCCTATAGGGCTAGTCAAATGGTCTGGGTCTTCAACACTTATAGCCATGGGTGCCAACAGGAGCGTTCAAAATCACAAATGTAGGTATCAAGCTAGTCAACATTGTACTTCTCATCCATGAGTTTACCCTCTGGAAAATGTTCTATGGGCACCCATAGGAGAGTGCGAGGGGGCACTTTCGCTCCCGCGAACGTTCAAGGTCAGAAATATAGGTATTAAGTTAATAGATATGTACCTCCCATCCTTGAGTTTGGCCATCTCAGGAATATGGGTGCCCTTGAATCCTACTCGTTCGAAACAAGGTCGACCTCTCGTGCAGTTACCACACTATATTTTGATCGTACTATATTTTGACACACACACAACCACACTCTTTCTCTCTCGCTCTCTGTGTCTCCCTCCCTCCCTTTCACTCGTATTCTAATCACGCTAATTACATGATCTACCTAATTCAAATTTTTTCAGAATGCAGCTACATATAGAATTTCGTGGCTGTACATACTCTCTCTAATTTAATATCTCTAATTTCGAATAATGTTTTAATCCCATTTATTATAAAATATTCTACCTGTTTCTAATTTTCTACAGAATGCATCTACATATAAATTGCCATAGTGATACGTGCATTCGCACCCCACAGATACACACACACACACTGATGGAAATATTTCCCAAAATGTTCGAAATGCGTTCATGGTGTCTTTAAGTGTATTTTTTCGTCTAAATGTCGTAATTATCCGTGAACTTCCTCTATTATACAATAGCATTAGAAAATAATAAAATGATTCTTTAATTGAGTCAATACTGAATTAATATAATTCTAATCTAAGAGATAATGCATTTAAAAAGTGTCTATATTGCTTAATTGTAAGTTATATATCGGCGATAAGCCCATATTGCTTAATTGTAAGTTATATATCGGCTTCTTTAATCTAATCAATATTGAATTAATTTAATTCCAATCTAAGAGACAATCCATTTAAAAACGTGTCTCTATTGCTAAATTGTAAGTTATATATCCTATAAAAAGATAAACCAAATTGCGAGAGTACTTCTCTTGATGTGGCTGCTACAGTAAGCTTGAGAGAGAGAGAGAGCGCTCCTTCGCGTATCACGCTGGTGATAAAACTAAGTTTGGCGTCTAATTTGAAAGAAGGCTTTCTGGCTTAGTATACTTTTTGGCCTTCCGCGGTGTAGTAACATACCAATTCAGAATGCACAGTTGCCTCCTCAATATATTTTGCCACACCAGTGACAAAAGCAAGGCGATCTTCAAAATTTGTGTCAAAATTTGCATGATACACTATGCTACAAGGCTGGGCTTCTATACAGGGTTGTTGATCAGGCAGTGGCAATTCATCGAGTACATCAACATTTGAAAGAGCATCAGACAACGACACTTTCTCTGCTGCCATGTTTTCCTGAAAGAGAAATTTTAACTGATAAAGTTTTCATAAAGGATCTATAAGTACAAAGTAAAAATTTATGATAGTCAGTATTAGAATTCAACATAGATGTAAATTGGATCATAGAAAGGGGAATTAACAATGGTAATTTTTGCTTAAGCAATAATTTTTTTCGGTTATTAATGTGTACTTTAAAACTTGCCAAGCTCATATCTTAAGATTAGAATGAAAAACACTGTTTTGCTTTGATATCTGAAGAAATCTGTCAAAAGTATGAGTGAGTTTGGGTTATTTGGAAGAGAATGTTTACAAGAACTGGAATAAATTCAACATTGCTTATTGCTGTTTTGTTATGGAACAACACTTTAGAAAATTTTTCAATGGTTCCTTTATCATGAGAACTGTTAGTTCATTTTATAATAAATGCATCTTTGCAGTAGTAAATATTGTTTTATATATTTATGTAATTTTTAAGTATTTCTTTTACATCTCATTCTTTCTGACTATTATTTAAAATATAGTAAATCTAGCTATCTTCAGAAACCAGGTTGGTTGTTTTTTAAAAAAACTCTTAGCTTGCAATAGTTGTCAAGGTACTTCCTTATTATAGCAGCTGTGCCAAAATTTAAAATAGCTTTGGCGACACAGTTGAGGTATTATGCATGCTATGTATATTGTATTATGTATGTATTTACAACAAATTAAGGGAAAAAATAAAATGATAACAAAGAATTTATTGGTATAAATACGTACTTACACATTAACCCAACCACATCTAACTGTGCGATAAGACAGTTGCTTCTATTGATCACAAACATATATGTCATTAAAGTACACAGAGTGTATGTTTGCGTACCAGTCATTCCATGACAATTTGAGCATGGACTTATGTATGCTATGCGGGCTACTTTGTTAGTGCTTGCCCACTGAAAACATCAGAATCCATCCCTGCTGGTTGTTGAAGGTCAGACATAGCAACAGTTATTTGTGCATCAGCTGTTTTATAGCACATAAAGCATGGACTTACGTCCTTCATTTTAATCAGTGAAGGAATGTTAAACAACAATCACAATATATCCTTTTAATGATTATGTTTCACACTTTCAAATGAAACTGACGTCCACATAGCTGATGTAAGCATATGCTCTATATGGTATATGTAAGCATATGCTATGTGCAACCTCCAACAGACAGCAGGGCTGGATTCTGTGATTTTTTTATAGAAGGTGAGGGCCAACGAGATAAGCCTGTGTAGAGAGCATAGGCCCATGCTCGGTTTACAATGGGTCAACTGCTTTACAAGTGTATACCTCCCGGGAACACCACGTGTGAACACCGCATGCTGTTGGCATATTTCGGACGCGGTAGCCCGGTGATTTGCGCGCTGCCACAACTGCTGCCGTGTTCATGCAGAGTATGATCACGTTAAACATGTGGGTCCGTAAGTCCTTCCGAGAGGTTGGTGGTAGGGGAAGGAGGGTACGGTCCCTGTGGATGCCTCCCCCACTGGGTTCCAGTCTAAATTGAGTAACACTTCCCGGCCGTCCAAACTGTTACCTTACACCTTTCTGGTAGGTCGGACGGTCTGGGTCTCAACAACAACAACAAACGTATACCTCCGGCCACACAAATAGCTATTGTAAGCCTTCGGTTCAGTCGTGTGGTCTGGGTTTTTCACAAGCGTATACCTGTACTTTAATGATATATATGTTTGTGATTAATAGAAGGAACTGTCTTATCACACAGTTGGATGTGGTTGGGTTAATACATAAGTATCCAAACATTTATTCCCATAATTTGTTGTAAATACAAGCATTATACAATATACTACAAAATATGCATAATCCCTCAACTGAGTCTTTAAAGCAATTTCGCCAAAGCCATTTTAAATTTCACCAAAAAGGAAGTACCATTGTTGACTATGTATATATGACTGTTGTGTAGGTGCATGCAAACTACATATGCAATCTGTGGGCTCAGAACACATTGAGCGTAATGCACTAAATAAGCTTTCACCAGTTGTGCAGCCATAATACAACCTGACAAAGCATCTTTGACAAGTTCTAGCTAAAAAGTATAATTTTTAAAGGTAAGCTATAACTTATTAGAAGCTGAGATATGATTAAATTAGTGAAATGCCTAAAATTAGAGGGTGTAACTGATCAAAAGTGCTACAAATTTTGAAAAGTTCGAAAGTTGTCCAGTTTAGAAAAAGTGGAGCTATAATCTAAATTTAAAAAATGTGAAAATCCATAAAAACCAGCAAAACCAATGCTATGTAATGAAAAAATATCCTAACAGGTAAAGGGGGTGGTCATGAGAATAAAATATGCCTGTCAAAACTAATCATGATTAAAACATATATTGTAAATATTTGTTTATAGAGTTATATTATCTCTCTATATTAAAAAATCAAGCATCAGCAAATAGGATGGGGATTGATGAGTATCAGCAAACAAGGGGCAGAGCCTCCTAGTATTTAAAAAATGAATTTTCAGAATGGCAATACCATAACTGACTATAGTGAATTTTAAAATTTTAAATACTAATACTTGTTTAAAACTTTAGTCCTAGCATTTTAAATGATGAATTAATGACATTTCAGGTTTCTGGACTTTTCTGATCTAATCAGTTACACCACTCAAGCTAGCTGTTTATAAAATTACAAGTTTCTATCCCTTCTAGAAGTGGGTATGCATTAAGAGCCTCACCGGATGGGGAATTTGCCTGTTATATATATAATACATAGCTAAAAGAATTTTGAAAACGAATATTTTATTATGTAGGTAAAAATTTCACAATGTGAAGCTGGGCTAAATATATTTAAACTCCAAATATATTTAACCCAGTTTTCAAATTTTAAATTTATTTAAAGTTCAAAATACTTTTTTCAATCTGGCTCTCTTGTTAAATGTAATCTGTTAAATGCTCTTTTCAAGTTAAATTCCACAAAATAATCTGGGTTAAAAATATACTGCTTTACTTAAATGTAATTTTAGAATTGTTTTGGTATTTATTATATTAAAAATTTGATTTTTTTTGGCAGAACTACATAATTTCAGATTTCTAAATTGTAATTTATGTATGTAACACAACAATACAAAGGGTCTTGATGTTTTATAAATGAAAAATTTTATTTGCCTTCATTTCGTTCATTCAATGATTATCTTTA